>NW_010587954.1:65019-95586 GCF_000705375.1 Tinamus guttatus
GCCCCACGAGCTCGGGGCCGGTCGCCTGGTGCCTCCCCCGCTGTTCCAGCCCGCGCTCAGTCTGCAGTGCCCGGGGCAGCCCTGGCCCTGCGGCCGCGGGGCCCTTGTCTTCTCTTAAAGCTTTCCTTCCTCAAGTTAAAAGCTTTCCACCTGGCCGGTGGCACCCCGTGATGGGCCAGGCACTGCCGCAGCAGCACCTTTTACCAGCCCTGCTCCCCTGGGCTGCTTTTCTGACAGTCGCTTTCAGTCACACCTCAAGATTCAAATACTCATTTCACTGACAGAAACCATGTCACAGACAGGGTGTCTGGGCCAGGAAGACACTGATACCCACTGAAGTTACTGGAAAACCACTCTACGGAGTGTGTTTTGGGATGTAGACCTAAAAGTTCCTCATGGGGTGGCAGCATGCCTCATATGTAATGGTTGGGGAAAACTTTTTCATAAGATGACTCCTCTTTTGTAGGGTGAGGCTTGAGCAGAGCCAGGCCCAGAATTTGTGGCACAGCTGAAGGTTTATTTTCCTCAGAAAGTGGCATCTGCTCGACATTTGTGTTGACCCATTTTGGCAAACCAATGTAACAGAGACATGGGGCTATTTTGGGGGGCAAGATAAGGCACAAAAGGTGACATTGCTTGGTCTGGCCTTTAAAAACGGCAAACTTTCTTTGGCTGCATGTCAGCCCTGGCACTAGCTGCAAAGATCAAATTTATCTTTCCTTGAGGCTGCAGGTAGATTTTAATCCAAGTTTTAGATACAAAAGTTGATTAATAGATGAAAATACCAAAGAAGAAAGAAACAGAAAAACTCCAAGAAGTGTGTATTGAACCATGAGTATCAATATGATTTTCAAAGTTCATTCAGAAACCCCAAAAGAAAAAAAAAACAAAACACGCACGCACATAACCAAATCCCACTTAATTGATTCTATGATTATTCTATGATTTGTTGGAAATGTAGGTGATACTATGGTAGCATAAATATGTAGCCAGTACCTGTAAAGTATACACAGAAATAGGAATATGGTCAGCACTGCTGAGACTGTTTTGGGAATATATCCAGAAGAAATTGCAGCTAAGAATGAGATTAATCAACCTGAATCTATTTTTTTTCCACAGTACAGACAGGACTATAGATTTGAAAGCTGACTTTCGACTTACTTTACTCTTCCCAGAACACTGTGACCCATTTCCAAAGCTGACACGGAGAGTGGCTGCCTGCTTGTCTTTCACCTATTAAACTTGCACTCCAAGCTGTACTTTGGAGCTTACCCTAACTTATTTTAGTCTATTTTTCACTCAGCGTAATGCCTTTTTATTTAGAACACAAGCCTACTTGACGTGCTTAGAAAGCAGCGGGCATTGTGCTGTTATGCTAAAGTGATTTTTCACTTATCCAAGGGCCTATAATGACAGCTAGGCAGGCTACGTGACCCCTTCCACTGCCAAGACAAATAGAGCACCATAACTACATTGCAACTGTCCTCCCTGTTGTGCTCACTGTTCTTGACTAGGTGTCGAGGTAACAATATTTAATGGATACAAGGTCTGGTCTGTGGTTTTGCTTCTGATTAGGATATGAAGCGTTTGGTGTATTACCATCTCTTTTAGAAACATTTATTAAATGGTTCACTTGGGTGCTATTAAAGGGAAGTATTAACATAGGGGAGAAGATTTTGAGTTAACGGTACCACTGCAGCTGGCACCTAAAAGAGAAATTCCCTCCATCCCTTCCATCATTTCTTCCAGCTGTCTTCTAAAAAGCACTTGGTCAGGAGCAAACTGAACGGCTTCCTTATGCTGGCAAGGGCTGAAAGCACTTGGAAGAGAAGTGCTCAGTCTTGGACTGCACTCACATTTTTCTGCCCATCTCTGGTATTTCCCAGAATACTACAAATACAGCTCGACAGGGAATTGTCTGACTTTTTCCACTGAGGTTGAGCAGGAGGGTCCAAGTGAACACTTTTCATAGGAACATACAGAGTCTGATAATGTGCATCTGTGTTGGGAAATAGACACTGGCTTCATCCTGATGCAGATTTTTTTAAAAAAATAGAGAAACCACCTTACATTCTTGGGATGGTATCCACCTTGGGGTGCACTGCTATTTGTGAAGAACTCCAGGCATACGGCATGTCCAAATGCAATGTTTAAAAACCATTGGGTTTGCAGTTATATCATGTCATTGCATAAGACATCTGCACTGAAGTGTTCCCAGAAGCACACAAGAATATGCCGAATAGTGATACCACATATCAACCGCACATTTAAACTGAAAGCTCTTGGAGGCTGACACTGTTCATTGCTTTATGTTTCAGCAGTACTTAGCCGAAAATGACTCAGTTCTGGCTTTGGCACAAATGTTAAACATGTCTTTATTATCTTATTAATAACAAATAACACAGATCAGGACTTTATTGAGCGATATTCTAGACAGAGACATAGTTTTCATTTTCCTGGATGAGGATTGATGTCTGAGAGTGTAACACTGTCCTGAGAACTTGAGTCATCGAGCAGAGATCTGCTGAGATCACACTTGACACTATATGCAGCCTTTAAGGCATAAATCAGTATGTATGTGTAATCTTCATCACCCTTAACCTGACTGAAATGAAAATGCTGCACCGCTTCAGGCTCCCTGCAAGTGCAGTGCAAGCAAACAAGGCCCAGAAAAGACAAATGTCAATCATGGGAGAAAAAGGGGGAAAAAAAATCAGAGGCATAAAAAAGTCAAGTTTCATCAGAGACTCTTGGACAGGCATTTCCGGGCACCGTGTTGGACAGCCGTGGCCTAGATGCTGTCCTCGAGACAGACACTTATGTGTGATGGGATCTGTGTAGACTTTTATCTTCACACATAGGTTCCTTCCACCCTCCCGTCATCTGGGGTCACCTTGCAGCTCCGAGATGCCAAGGAGCTGATAACAACCTAGCAGCAATGGAAAGAGGGCAATGAACTGAGCTAAGCAGAGCGCACCGTAAAATAGGAAAAGCCTCCTCCTCCCTCAAATTTCATGCCATTTATTGTTTCAGTTGCACTGAATGGGGGAGGATAGAATCATAGAATTATTATGGTTGGAAAAGATCGTCAAGATCATTGAGTCCAACCGTAGCCCTTGATGTCAACTAAACCATGGCCCTAAGTACCTGCTACAGCATGTCCCCAAGTGCCTCCTCTACACGGGACTCCACCGCTTCCCCAGGCAGCCCGGTCCAATGCTTTACCACTCTTTCTGTGTAGAATTTTTTCTTAATACCCAACCTAAACCCCTGCAACTTGAGGCCACTTCCCCTGGTCCGAGTTTTAGTTATCCTGGAGAAGAGGCCGATCCCCACCTCAGCATGGCCTCCTTTCAGGTAGCTGTGGAGAGCGTTGGACACACTCCAGCACCCGTAGCGAGGGGCCCAAAACTGAACACAGTATTCAAGGTTTAAAAGAGGAAAAGAATGGTAGAAAACAGGGGTATGCCTACAAGAGAGGACACCAGCAGTATATATAAATGAAAGAAAAATTACTAATAAGTAGAAAGCTAAGCATACGTCAAGAAAAGGGTATGGTTACAGGCTTGTGGTCACTGAAGAGGGAGAGCTTATCTCCCTTGAGGGCCCTGGTGTAGAAACATCACAAATGAGACTGGAATGGGGCCTAAGGCACAGACAAAAAAAACCCATAAATTGTAATTAAAAATTTCAAGTAGAGATGGAGACAAATGAAGGGTGGATTTAGAAAAATAACAAACAGGCCATTAAAATAACTTAAAGATTTTTTTTAGCAATTCATAATTGTATTGATGGATAATGACACACAGCAACATAAATGCATTGAGCACTAGTTAATTCAAATTAATTATCTTAAAATAATAGGTAATCTGTCTCTATGTTGATAAGATAATTATGATGATGATTTTCAAATGTTTTAAAATTATGTCATTTCAATTTATAATTCAATGTAGGTGTTTCACCATTTAATATATTTCGCTATTTATACAATATTTTCATTGTCATTGCTTTCCCCTAGAATAAATAAAATCTAAATAATCTAAACCTTAAGATATTTCTTACTGTTCTACAGACTGTAAAATAACTCAATATGAAAATACTAATCACTCAACACATTGACAGCTGTGATTAAACCTCAAATGAATGCTGTAACACAATAGAAATGCGTTTTTATATTGAGATGTCTAATTATTTCCTGGCAGAAAGCAGACCTCTCCACACAGGGAAACGCGGGGGGCTTTGGGGGTTGGCTCCGGGGTCATGCTTCAGCGGGAAGCACAAGGAGAAACACACGGTCGTGGTGACAAAAGTTGGCTCTGGTTTTTTGGGGGTGAATTCAGGCTCTTGAGGAATTTATGATTCTCTGCAGGGGCTTCTCAGCATCACCTCTTGGCTACTGCTGCCTGGTGGCCTCAGTCTGTGCAACTTCCCAGCTCTGCTACCACTTTTTACAAGCTCTTCCTTCTCTTTTCCTTCCTCCTCCTTCTTGTCTTTTTGGTTTCACTCCCCTCCTCTCTGCCTTTTTTTTTTTTCTCCTAAATGCAAATTATTTGTTGTCATAATCTGAACAAACTTTTAAAAGCTTTCACTTTTTTGATCATGGATATGTCACATCTGAAAATAAACTAATTAATTTGGGGAATTTATTTCAGCACACTTTGTATAAATAAAAAGTACAATAAAACTCCACTGGGATGAGCATGATAACAAATAAATGGTGGATCTAAAATTGTAGAGCCCCAGTCTAATATTTAGTCATTTTTATTATATATTTGGGTTGAAAATGGGAAACAACAACAGCAGAGGGACTCCCTTGATACTTGGTGGAGTTTTGCTTGTTCCCTAGCAGGGCATAGAGGTAATTTTATTCTAGAAGCTTTTGAATGCTTTACAAGTAATAGAAACCAAGTGGGAAAAGCATATTCCATATTTTATTTCTGACATTCACATAGAAAAGGATATATAAAAAAAAATTAAAGATTCAAAATACTTGCCTGTGATTCAGTACCTAAAGACTTTCTGGTGTTTTTCAGAATTCCCCTGAGACCTATAAATGCTTCTGTGCTAGAGGTACCCATTGTAGCTATAGTCACTTATACCACTTTATCAAAGTAACGAGCCATTGAGTGATGCTATTCCCAGGCTCAACTCTACTGGGGAGGGAATGTAGAAAACAAAACTGAAATTCAGACAGAATGGAATTCCTAAGAGTCAGGACAACTAGAATTTATTAATTCATACACTCCAAAGCTTACCAAAAATAATCTTCTTCTTTTAGGTTTCCTCTATAAATCTCACCGTCTTTCATAAAGTCTGTGCATATAGAAAAGACTGCAGCATTTCAGGACAAGCAATAGGCATTGCTTGTGCAAGGCATCTTTATTGGGTTCCTCTTTACACAATCACAGCTCATGCAAAGGGCCAAAAAAGAAGAATGTTTTACTGTCATATGACAGTAAGAAGGACTTCCACTTATATCTTAGCTGTTAAACATCAAACCTTCCTGCCTTTTTAATTAAAAGATTTCTTCAGTTAGATGAGCTGATGATAGATAAAAATGAAAAGAAAATTCCTTTTGTATTGTATAATTGTACATCATTTATTAAATACCACATCCTGGGCACTGGAGCTGTAGCTTCTGACAACTGCAGATTTTTTTTACAAGAAAACTTGGATTATGAGTTTAGTGGCATAATTCATGTGAGCGAGGGTTGAATTTCTTTCTAGGCTATTGTAGATATTGATGATATCAGTATGAGTCAGGATGATAAACAATACGTATGAAATACTTTGTAAAGTTTAATTAGCCATTGCACAGAAAAAATATGAGTCAATGTTCTTTGTCAAAAAAGCTTGCAAAGAACTCTGCTAATAATACATTTTAATTGTATATTTAGTTGTATATATGCACATATATACTTACACGTATGTATATGTGTATATATATACACACACACACACACACATGCATACACTCTATAGCTATTTTACAAAACCATTACAGGACATTCCAGAGATAGAAAATTCTATCTGCATGTCTCCAAATTATCATTTGGACCTGATTAAAAAAAAAGAAAAACAGAAAAATAGCAACTTTTAATATTCTTGCACTCTATGCTACTCACTGCACCCATACAAGTAATCCTTCTGAAGGACGGCTTCAGCGTTTTGTGTGGGTTACCATTCATGTAATGGCACAGGAAGATTTTGGTACTTTATTTTTTTTAGGCCCTGAAAGCATCATTAAAAGGATAACAAGTGCGATGGGTGACATCTTAAGTTCCTTTAAAATACTTCCGCTATTCAAAAATCACAGCTAGACAAATATTATGAGAACTTCATCTAATGCTCATTTTCATTTTCCAATTACTACTTTTTTGATCAAGGCCATATTCCCCATGGTCACATGTGTTTTGCATTCTAGGAATCCTGTAACAACTTCATTAATCTATTACCAGGCTTCAAAGAATTTCAGTGTTGTAGCATAGTCACGGAACGTGTATTTTAAATTTGTGTTAGAAATCTGAACTTAAGAGTTAAGTTTATTCAGTTGAGAAGCCAAAACATAAGCAGAAAATCTTCCCGAAGAAAGCAGAGTATCAGGTACAAGCAACATTGTGCTCATTAACAACTGTGGACTAAAATGTTGCTCCACAAATTATTTCCTGAACTTATATATTGGAAAAAGATGATCTTTCAGAAATAGATAAAAATGAAATGTCTATTGGATACATAAAATATTAACCCACATCTGTTGATTAAGTAATCTGGAAGATCTTACAGGAATGATAAAACTACTTTATGATGCAAACGACCCTTTCTTAGCTGAAATCTACTTTTGAAGCAAATAGAATCTGTGTTTCCATCCAGTTTTCATGATCAAATATAAAACATATAGAAAAATAAGTATATATTTTATCTGTTTTACTTGGAAAATGAAATTTGAAACATTATCTGTAGCATCTTCCCTTCTTTCCCCTTACCTCTCCCTTGCTCCTTGAGGACCAGTGTAGCTCTTTCGACTTCCTGCAAAATGCATATTTCTGCAAAAGCGTTTGCATGTGTGTTATTGTCCAGTAGAGGGTGGTATTTGGTTGTATTTGTAATTTTTTTTCTGTTTATATTGAACCACTGATAGAATTGAGTGTACTTTGAAATCTCCTTCCACACATTATTTTATTTTAGGCTCATTAGTGTGAAATTCCATTTTAAATAGCACAGCCTATCTCTGAAAACTTCAATGCTAGCACAAATTCTTGCTCAGCTATATTAAGCAGAACACCTAACAAGTTTAAATTCCAAAGGTCCTTTGCGTCTCCTGACTATATCTTATGATATAAAGGTAACTTCAGGTAATATAGCAGCTGTTCCCTGGGTTTTTCATCAGATTCTCATGAAAATGAGATGCACATCTTGCAAGCTATTTCTGTGAATGTTCAATAAGAAAAAATCCCTGAAAAACAAAGGAATAAAAATACACTGCATGCAAGATTTAGCAATTTTGCACTTTAAAATAACTTGGGTATCATTGTCTAATTGAATAGCCTCCACCTCCTTGGAAATGAGTATTTTAATTTGTATTTTGCATGTCGGGGGAGGACGAGGGGGAGAGGAGAGGGAGATAGCAGAGGGAGCAGGACTGTGGGCAAACACGTGGAAGAGGAGGTGGCCCTGCCCGGGTCCTTGTCCCCGTCTCCTTGCAGGACACGTCCACCAGTCGATACTTCAGTGACTGCACTGCATAAATGGACCTCGGGCACTTGGTTCCCTCTGGGTGGAAGGGTCAGGAATCACATGGAGAGTCCAGCTGTGGGCCCAGGGACATCCCCAAAGCCACCCGGGCTGGTCCATGGCAATTTCCTGTGGATACAGCTGTCTTGAAGTGCATTTTACCTACCCTCTCCCTGCCAGCACTCAGCATTAGAGGACGAGGGTTATCAGATGATCCAGCTCATGGTTTCCTGCAGGAATAACATGATGTCAGGTCCTCAAGGAGGTTAAGGTCCATCCTTAGTTTGTGGTTAGCACTTCCAGCCACAGGTCATACCTGGAGAATAACTTATTCCCCTGACCACCGATCACATTTGCTCATCCACTTCATTCGTTATATATTCAAAGTGTCATAAAGTAAGACTTATCCTGCACAGTGCGTCAGCCTAAGGCTTATTCTACTCTTGGCCTCTTCGTCTTCTACCCAAAATCATCTTTCTGACTCCACTGATAAGAAGAGCTGGAGACTATATTGACCACTTGAGGTCGAACTCCCTAGGGAGAAGCAGCAGCTGAATGGGAGCAGCAATGAAGTCAGCAGGGCGATGAGCAGGGCCACAAAGGGCAATCCTGAGGCGTGGGGACAGAGGGACAGTGACTCTATGTTTGAGATCTTGCATGACCAAGGCTTCCAGTCACCTTGAAATTCCAAAAGAACCAGATACCTACAATTTTCCGTTACCTAAAACCCCTCATCTTCGGTATCTGCAATGCTTGACTGAGAGTCAAAACAGCTGTTGCCCACCCTATGGAAAGTTTGGTTTTATTGTGAAAGCCTCCTCCCCATGCTCAAATTTATAATTGTCACTGAACTAGATCCGGTAACTTCTATGGGCTACTTATTTATGGATATATATAGCAGTCATTCATGCAGAGAATATAACCCAGGCGCACACACGTTAAAACATAAAATAGTTTGCAGTTTTCCTTTACTTTTTGAGAAGATTCTCTTTCATATTTTTCTAGATGACATTCTTTGAAATTCAGACAGTCCAATTTAGTGTGAAACATTTCATTGAGAAGCAACCAAAAATCCCTAGAACTTACTGGACACACCATTATTTGCATTAAGAACGTCTCGTATTTATGTTAAACAAAACCTGAACTTGTACCTGTTATGGTGCCTTTTTCACAGTTTGCGTTGCAGCTGTTCAGTGCAGTAGGTAAAGGAAAGGTTTTAATTAAAATTGACATTGCTGCGCCTGGTGCTGCTGCTGACAGACCTGTTGAGAAGTAGCAGAAGTGTGGAGGTCCATGGAAGGACTCTGCCCTTCCGTTTGCATCCTGCATGAATGTGCTCTTCAATCTGGCAAGTGAAAATCTCTCTGAAATTTTGCTTTTGATGGAAAGTGACTTTTCTGACAAAAACGCAAAACACCTGAACCAAATATTTCAATTCAAATATTTTTCAATTCAATTCAAATATTCAGCAAAGACAGAATTAAAAATACCCTTAACCTCATCTCTTAAGATTGATGAAAGCATAGCTTAAAACTACATTTTCTTCCCAGCCCCTTTTGCACAATCAGCCAGTAAAAAAAAAAAAAAAAAATCCACTTTAAAAGCCCATGGTTGCCACCAGGAGGTAGGACACTGGGCAAAATGACAAGTGGACTAGGTCTATATGAGGATAGGATACCAGATTATGGCCTGAGCCAGCAGCAACAGTAGTGCATTTTTATACATTCTTATGCTCTTCATTGTACAGGCAGAAACAGAAAGACAAACCTTGCCTGGAGGGATTTACAGCACATCAGATCAAAAATCCAGAGCTAGCAGAGAAAAAATGAAAGCAGGGAGCACAAAAGAGAAGTTTCGCATTTTCTTTCACATTTTGTGTTTTAAAATTGGACATGCAACTGGCCCAAATCCTGTAGATCTGCTGTTCTCCCCGCCGCCGATCCCGCCAGTTTGGGACCGGTGCTGTGATGTGGAAGCACGTGCGGGCCCACGAGCGCTCCGGAGGCACTTGGGCGATCCTTAACCTCAGGACACTGCTCAGTCTGCAGCTGCCACGTCCCGTTGTGGTGCCGGGAGCGCGGGGACGGCGAACGAAACCTATGGGGATCCCTGCACGCCCCGCCGACAGCCTTCCCAGCCTTCAGGATGAAAAGCACCAGATAAGTCAGGGGGTTTTTCTTGTTAAGACACTCTTCTTTGTAGATGAAGTGCATAACTGATGAAAGTAGAACAAAATACAAAGGGTGACCACCACTTATTATCACTTCATTACATATTACCTGTGTGACACAAGCATTTCGGGCATCAAGCAGGATCAGAGCTTCACTGTACAAGGTGCTGAACAAATACAAGAGACAGTCTGTCTCCTAAAAACCTTGAAAAGCAGCCGTAAGATGGCAAACAACTACGACCATATGGACATGTAAAGCAGTAGTAGGAAGCAGGAGTCAGTACAGCAGTTCGACATGACGTGAGTTTTGATCTGCTTATGAGTTGAATGGATTCAGGCTACAGTTGATAAGCTTATCTTGAAGTAAGACAGAAGTTCGGCTGCTGAAATTCCTACGGTTTCGCTGTCATTATACAGCTGAAAGTCAAGAACTGTCAAATTACATGAGTAATATCTATCCATATTTAATACAGGGAACTGTTGACAATTGCCTCTCATCCCTCCCTTCAGCGCACGAGCTCCACAAAACAGTTAGGAACGATCAGGCTGAATATAGGCAAATCTGTGGGCACATACCCACACTGCAGATAAGAAACTCCCTGTGTCTAAAGTGGAGAAAAAGAACAGATAGCAGCAAACACAAAAAACTAGAGATAATTCTTCCTGGACCACAGCAAGGAAAAATGCTGGATATTGTGCTGACACTACTGACATTACAAATACTATGAGGCTAAGGATAATACAAACTAGACTTTTTTTTCCCCCGCCCTGCTTAGAAACAATCACATTATATCTTCTTATAAGATATGAGAAAGATTGTTATCTGGCATAATGAAAACCAAATGACGGGCAGATAAACCCAGTAGCTGTTTATAAAGTCTTGTACGGTATTCTCAATGGTATACAGATAAGGAAATCACATAATTGAAATGGCTACAAACAGCATTAAAAAGGCACATAAGAAGAAAATAAGGAGATCAAATGCAAAATGCAGACAAATTCTGGGTTGAAGATGGAGGAGTTCTTGTGTAGCAGGTTGATTTCTCATGGGACCTGAGCACCTACCTCTGGGCATGTGTTGCCCCAGCCCATGGACTCCCCAGTGCCGTTTGGGGTCCCCTAAGAGCCTCATCCCTCTAGGGCTCCCCAGCTTGGCAGGGGAGACACCCCAGCTCTGTCGCGTGTTGTAAACTCGTTGCCCTTTAGAGTCTTCAAGGATATCTCTGCTTGTGCATCTCCAGAAAGAGGATATGGAAGGCACAAACTGCTTCTTACCGTCCCCTTCAGAATACTGGAAAAACCCAGTCTTCTTTCCTGTCTAAATACATCCAGTAAACAAATGCTTTCTTACGTAAAGAGACCTACACGTTTTGAGGGCAAGATTAGAACCCACCATTCCACCCATCTCAACACCCTTTCTGAAAATAAGGGCCTTGGTCCATTACAAGTAGTCAGTTTTTCAGAGGGATTAAGCACATAGAGATCATGTGGCTTTCCAGGGAATTCAGAATCTAACATTTGAAAATGTTGAGTTGAGCATTTAAATATATATATGTGTGTGTATATATATATATATATATATATTTTTTTTTGTAGGAAAATCTCAGGAAAACTATTGTAACAGCAATTACAACCTTTCTCTGAGTTGCTTCAGGGCCCAGTGCCTTTCTCTTAGGGTGAGACAGCCACAAAGGGTACCAAAATTAGGAGGAAGGCCTTTTCATGGTATATACACTAATTGCGCTTGTTTTCATTTATTCTTTTCGAAAGAGCAGCATGTATTTTCTTAGCTTCCTCAAGTATAGATTCACCAGGAAAAGATTTCTAACCGTAGGTAGCAAAGCGGCATAAGAGTATTTCTGCTTTGAAGCAGATTTAAACTGTAAATTCATTGTTAGGGTGAGATTTGCTAGAGTTATCAGATCTCGTAGCCTAACACAAACCTAAGCAGGAGAACCTGTGTTGCATATTGCAGTGCAACACTTCAAAGGAGCTGTAATTCAGGTCAAAGTGGAAGTCCTTACACTGCAATAATCTTCTTTCATTAGAGAACAAAAAAGAATTCAGCTGGACAAATGAGCAAAAATCAGGAGAAACTTGAACAAACATCTCAAGCATTAATCATTTATATGGAAAGAGGAAGGAAATCATCAAAATAATTGAGCAATTGCAGACAAATATCACAATGCCTTGTATTGCCAAAAACTCATCATTGGAAATGTATACGTCTGATTTCCAAGTTATTAATGAAACAAAAAGGCATCTACAATGGATAAATAATACATCATATGGAATTCACACAGTCTATTTATAATAGAGATCAGTGACACCTATCAACTCATATTAAATCACATCATGCATATTTTGCCTAGTCTGCACTTTGTCAATCTCTGCTTCCTATTTCATTGCTGTAGTAGTTGCATTTAACGAAAAAGTAACATACAGACCAGTTGAAAGCAAGTCATTTAAAAAAATCTGAGGAAAAAAAAAAAAGATCAGTGAAGATCAGCTATATTTATATACATTAATGTTAATAAGACTGTATCACCTTTTACAGACTTTAATGAGTGAGTTCTGATGTTACAGCCGTACAGTAAGTGTTTTGCCTACAGACCGGCAAATCACAATTCCATGATGAATCAAGGTCATACAGTGAGTCAATGGCAAGTTTGGACCAGAATAAAAGTATCCCACTTTGCAGGCTGTAAAAACTGAATTATCTTTCATTCCTGACCTCTGTGCTAGTGAAAAATAGGGGATTAAGTGGGTTCTTTAAATAAGTAATTTATTTATCAGTTCTTACAAACATCACCATTAAAACATAACTTGGATTTAGAAACTCAAATATGCTTCAAAAATAACATAAATAAGTTATTTTGCAGAAGAATTATTTACCATAAGGAGAGGTAGAAATTTATAAATCAGTTCAGAGATCTGTAGGGGAAAAAAGTTATTAGTTACATCATCAGAAATGGGGTCTAAGAAAGCTCAAAAACCTGGATTTTGCATGCAGCTTTTAAAATATAATTAGTGATCTAACATAAATAGACGTCACTGGCTGTAGTAATGTCTGTGGCAAATAAATAACAGTCAAACACAATAAAACTCCCTGTAATGTACTCTGTTGTAATATTGATGGCAGCATATGGCAAACATCTGACAGCTGTTAAACAGATGTGGCAATTAGCAAACCTTATGGTCATGCTGTTAAGATTATTATGCAACACGTTCTCCAGTAAAATTAGATGACTTCCTACTTTCTGTAGCTTTACACATGTGGAGTGCTAGTCTAATGTCCCATTTAGGCAATATCGTTAGCTAATGTCTCCTAACCCATATTTTTTTAGTTGATGCCTCATAGAAGATTTAGAGAAATCCAGAATTTAAACAAGAACAATATCAATTCAGCTGTGTAGCAGATACTTCAATTATAATAGCTAATGGACAAATTGAGAGATAAAAAGACTTTTCTATCATGTTGAAATTCAATGAACAGTTTTCAATTAGGCTCTGAGTATAAAAGGGAGAAAAGAAAGATACTTTTCCTTGATGTTAACATTGCAGGAAAAGATGAGAGTAACTTTGCTTTTTCATTATACAGAAGAGGTGCATATAATGATGCATATTTAAATTATAAATCAGGTCACTATCTGCCAAATGAAAGCAATATCAATTAGAGCTGAGGTGGATCAGGCTTTAAAACTCCTTACATTTAATGACAAAAGTATGACTGTTACCCTCACCCAGCCAACAAAGGGATAATTTAAGGCAGTAAGAAATCAAAGAGTGATGTCACAAAAATAAGCCCTCACAGCTTTTTGGATAGTATTATTATAATTAATAGACTTCCAATGACTTTTTTGCAGGTTATGGGCTTTCACAAAAGCATTTATTGCAGGCATAAAATATAAAACTCTAAAGAGTGGGTTTGACTAAGGTTGACTGGAGGGTCCTTAGCCTTTCTACTACAGTAATTCCTGTAAAATAATAGTTTCATTTATAGGCTCAATTTATAATGTTGAATTTATGCCAGTTCATCTGATATCAATCATGATAATAGCATGATCTATTGTATGTCACTTGTGCTAATGCAAATTAAATATCATTACATTACAAAAAAGCCTTATGTTAAAATAACATTAAGTGTGTAACTTTCACCAAAAAAAAATTAAGGATGAATTAACAATTTGGGGGAGCTTATACATGGATAATAAATATAAAACCATGCATATCTTATATGTAACGTATATATGTGCTGAGAAAGGAAAAGCTAAGCAAAACATAACACTGATTAAGGCTCGAACAGAAAGTTTAACATTTGAGTTTTTTCTGCTTTCTGTGGATTTAAAGTATAGTAGCTACCGGTCTACTTAATTTCTTTTTAACCATTGTGGTCTTCAGTCCCTGTTTTTGACACAGAACTAGCTGCAATCACAGTTTGAAAAACTTTAGAACTGCAAATATAGCCCTTTGAATACCCATGTTTTTGTAAAATATGTATTTACACATTCATAGATGATACACATTGGGATTTAAAACTATCCATCTGCATGTCCTTTGAAATTATTTATTGGTACAGCCTGATAATGTAATTCTGAGACTAAAGTGCACCCAAGGATTTTTCAGAGCACTGTCAAAGAATTGTTTTCTTCTTTTTGTTACTTTAAAAATTTGAATGACACTAAAGCCTATCTTCATTGTTACTCACAGAAGCAGCATGACATCCTAACCAGATTAATTAAAATACATTTCCATCTTTTCATAATTGCAGGATATTTTCCAAACAAAAGTTTGGAGATGTGAAATATTTTTGAAAAGAGTCATGTTAAAATTTCTGTGCAGTTTTAGGGACACCAGGAATGTCTATTGACTTCATCTCTGTGAATGTAAAACATTGTATATACAGATTAAAACAAACCTAGCAAGGACCAAATCTAGCATGGGTTGTTTACATTTTCTTCTGAAAATGAGGAGTGAGGTCACTCCACACGGAAGTGTTTTTTTAATGATTTGTTTTGGCTTTGTAACTTCTGCAAATCCTACTATGGTTCTTGGTGAGAGATTCAAAATGGGGATTCTCATTATAAAGATATTTATAGTGACAAAGTATTGCCCATCAGATTATGGCAGGATCTATAGCATTTTGTACTGTTGCTCCAGCAAGACTCCTGCAGACATTACTGTTATTTCTCTTGTTTAACTATAATGTTGGAGTGCTTTGCAATCATTACTATCCTCACCTGCTCCTCACAGCCTCTCATGACATGAGCCAGTACTATTGCTTACATCTTCTGCTGGGGAAAGGAAGCACAGAAACCATATGCCACGTAGCACTTGGCATTTGGGTTCTGCATCTCTGGGCAATACTTCTTCTAATGACCAAGTTTTGCTGTCTTTATGGGCGCCAAAATCAAACTCAGAAGATCCAGCCTGCAAAGAGACTTTGTGCACCTTTGGTGACACAACAGACTATTCTCAAAAGCTACAGTCATTATTTCACATTTTTCCTCCTTCAAATACAACATTGCTTGCTTCAGAAGCAGAACTGACACTTCTCACCATTCATTACAACAGATGTTAGAGATATTCTTAATGTTGGAAGGAAATACAAACCTCCTAATGGAGATCTTGGCAGCTAAGTGAAAAGAAAATAGATTGTTTTAAAATATATTTATAGGCCCTTTAACATATATATGCTCTGGCAGTGATTTCAGAGTTTAAAAAGTCTATTATTAAATTTGGTTTAAATTCTCTGTTTACAAAGTCTCATATGCTTCTTTAGTTACCCACTTCTCATAATAAAGTGCTGGGCTTTCAATTGCATTTGAACATACATTCGCCCACTTTCACATATGTTTAAAAATTTTTTATCCAAAGTTTATTTTAACTTATTGCTCGCGCTGAATTTAACTTGTTGCCACAAGATGAAGCCAAGTATTTAACAGCTATCACAAAGTATTAGATAAGTAGATGTATTCATACATGAATAAGTTAAAAGTCTGCCTACCCAGGACATAATGATTCTTCAGATAATAATGCAATCAGTAAGTGACAGACACATGTAACCCTGCCAGTGGTATGTACATCTGCTTAACTTTATGTAAGTGCGCAAATTAAACACGTAGTAACATCTGATGGGTTCGTAAGGGAGCAAATCACTGATCACATTCTGAAAACTTAAACACGTAGTAACATCTGATGGGTTGGGAATACTGTTGTGAAGAAACATTTATTCCATTTCTGCTCAATGCAAGGAGCTTCAGTTGGAGAGTTACAGAATAAACAAACTACAAGGTCTTCCTCGCAGCTTTCTTTCTAGCATCAAGTACTGGTTGATTGTAGGCACAAGAAATTTGGACTACCACCTGATTCCAGATGGAAATTCTGCTGTGGTAACATTCCAAAATGATACTTAGAAAATGCAAAGTTTCTGAGGTGCCTTCATTTCTGTCATCAGGTGACACACTGAAGCAAACCCTTCTAAACATGGCCTGTACTTTCCAAGCATTATTCAATTTGCAAACAATTTATTAGGTGAATTTAACCCCCTTTTTCTGTTTGTGGGTTATCCCTGAGCACTTTTTAATTTTCTTTTCAAAATTATTCCCTGAGCACTTTCCATGAATAATTTTTAGGACTAGATTCTCCTCAATGCTAGACTGCTCAAATCCGACTGCAGCTGCATGCAGCAGGTCTGGGATTTTGCATGTTCCTCATACACCTCCACGAAGGGTGAGAAGACACAGCAGAACTTCATTATACCTAATTCAGTACCACAGAGGACTCTAATGACTCCAAACTTGCAATGTAACCCAGGATACTGAATATTGTGAACCTTATGAATATTAGGAAGCAGTAAATGACCAGTTGAGTGAATACTCCAGGGTAGCGCTAGGAATCCTGCCTGAGGAAAAGTCCTGTGCTGAGCCTGCAAATTGATGCAAACAGCTGATGAGGGTGTTTATCCTGAAATATAAGCAGAGTGCATCCTTTGCAAAAACCTCCATGAAATGCTGCGTACAAAAATCAGGGCCTAAGATACTGAAAATGCCAAGAAACGTAACGATAGCCACCCGACAATGCTCTTTTCTTTTTGAATGCAGGATCAGAAATACAGTTTGAAGCAGCCCATGGAAAACTCAGAGGTAGCACCAAATGGGGAACTGTCCGAGACACTTCAGAGAGTTCAGATAATTTTTTCAGATTTGATATTTTGTTGGTGGAAGCTGCATCTGCATTCAGCTAATGCCATTCATTGGGAAATCGGAACAGAAAGAAGATGGAATGGAAAAGAGCAGCATCAAAAGTGCCAGCACTGGGAAGAGATAAAACCAAATCAGTATTCAAATTACATGCATGTCTCAATTTTGCTTTGTTATTGTGTCACTATTTTGAAAAGCCCAAATTATGCTCATAAAAACTTAAGCTATACATACATATGTATGAAAGTATTCAGCTTCAGCAGGGTTGAGACAGACAAATCTGGTAGTAGGTTTCTTTTCAGGTTGTAAGAAGCAAATAATAATCAAGAGTAGTTGAGTTGTGTGAGATATTGGATTCCTGGAACCACCTCCTTTGTACCATTCTTCTCCAAGATACACAAAAGAACATGAACACATCTCACTCTCCCATCTGGGGAAGATACTGGCATTGAACTCAATGCATGGGACCTTGTTAGCAAGTCTGTTAAAATCCTGTTACAATAATTTTTGCTTGCCCACTGTACATAACACACATACCTCAGGAGATGGAATAGTTCATTTAGGAAAGCCTTTACAAATGAGAAGTTACATGCTTTTTGTTGTAAGCTTATAATGGATGTTTTGTAAGGTAGGATATAAACCTCTTCTCATGTTATCTTGTATCTCTAGGCTCTATTGGGTGCCACTCTCTCAAATCTGCAGCCTCAAGTTGCCATCTCCTCACACCATCCTCCCATCCTCAACCTGGAACTTGAGTGGCATTACCAGGGATTTAACAAACCTCCGTAGATCTGGCATGTCTAATCAGTGTCAATTTATTTAAGGCTATAAAGTTAGTAACCATGGATTCAACACTGTCATATTTATTCAGTTAGAAGGTATTTTAGAGAACATATGCCTTAAAAAGAATTGAACAATCTTCACATATATACACATGTTCATCTTACCTGACACGTAATTATCTTCCAAATGGAGATGTTTCTTTAGACAAGTTGAAGAACCTCCTTCCATGCCAGAAGACTCTCTTGCTGTTTAACTTTTCCTTGTTCTGTTCTCAGGATCTTAAATGTACAAACCCGTTGTATCACCTCATTTTGAAAGAATGTTATTCACTCGTAATTATCCAAGGATTTGCCACTAGAGTGCTTATCTGGAGAGTACTACTTCGTTATATATGTTTATTCTTCAGATAGTTTCCATTTCCATTTAATCTTTGTGATTTTACTAGAAACTCTTTAAATATACCATGACTTCTGAGTGATCAGGTCAAAGTCTGTACTTATAAATTAGCTACAAATCAGTCCTCACAATATAATTACCTATCAATTCTATGTCTGTCACAGAGACTACCTAGGATTTCTTGGAATGCAGTATTTACTTTGTCTTTATTACGTATAGGACTTTTGCCTGGTACAACTTCTGCCGCGAGTAACATTTTTATATATTTTTGTTTTATTTTTGTGTGCTGGTATCTAGGAGACTAAGTCACAGATCAAGATCCCACTGCGCCGTATGAGCACAGATCACACAGACAGTGCCTGCCCCAGAGAGCTATATTTTAGAGGAGATTTTATAAAAATAGGATTAAAGCTTACCAAAAGGCCCGAGAAGGCAGCCCATTTATACACCTTCAGTAATTACATTTCAGCAACACGCTCTTGAGATGTATGTTTGAGTTGCAGAACTTTCTCATGGTGATTGAAAACGAGGGAAGAGACATTTGCATCGTCTCCTCCAAATATCTCACCTTTGAATACAAAGTGCAACGATATAATAAAATAATAATAATAATATTTAGTATTTCCATAGCTCTTTGCAGCTTCCAGTGGCTGTAAAACATTAACTGATTAATCCTCACAGCAGCCCAGTGAGTAAGGCAAGTTACTGCTCCCATGTTTGTCTTTCTGACAAGGCAAAACTGTGAACCCCTACAGTGCATCAGCCAGGGCCTTCTCCACAGTCAAATAGATACTGCCTTTGTAAAAAAAAAAAAAAAAAAAGTATATCTTCATCCTAAACTTTCATTTCCATAAAATTGGGGAAATGTCATTTACATGGAGACATATCTGTAGGCAGCCTGAAATACAGGCTAACTGTATCTGTTTAAAGCATTTATGTCGGCTAAGAAAAAATGATGTAAGCATATGCTATAGAAAATCAAATAAGAGATGAGTATGGATTGAGATGACTGGAAATAATAGATCAGTGATACCCATGTAACCAAAAACTAGAAGCCTGGAGATCTGTATGACAAGGGGAAGGAGGAGGGGGGGAAGAGCAGAAAAGGGCTGTTGGGCATGAGGATAACGTTACCAAGTCCCACACTCTGGATTTCCCAGTAAAGGAGTAAATCATACAGTTTGACATTAGATCAGTACAATTTGCTGGTATCTTAACACAAAACTGCACATGGAAGGAGTGTGCTTGGAACCTAGTTTATGACACTACGTCATATACTAAGGTTAGCACCTTAGTGCACCAAGTCACCAGTTTGGCAGGTATCTAAATTATGATGCCTCTGCTGTTTACCAATTCAAAATGGCCAGATAACATAACTTGTATTTGAGTTACCCCCTTTAATCTCCTTTAACAAAACCAAAATGCTATGCCATTTCCCATATATGACGGGTAAAATAGTTCACAGCTTCTCAGGCTTCTTTATTCCCTTTGGAAGATCTATTTCTGTAGAAACCTCCAAGAGAAATTGCCCAGTGTTTGAAGGCTGGGTTGAGGTCAGTGTGAGGGCTTTGCTTCTAGTTTATAAAATTTAAAGAAAATCAGAAATTTATAAAACCAGTAACAAGTTTATTAAATACATATATTTGACTGCTTTCACTAACTTTCATAAGTGAATTGTCCTAGACTGCAGCCCCCACTTTTGATCAGAGACTTACAGTATAAATATTAAATAACAACAACTATAATAAAAATGGGTAACATAGCTCCACCTCTTCCTTCACAAAAATTTTATTTCCCTAAATGATAGCAAAGTAGCCCCAATTTTAACTGCCTCTGCCTCAATCTTCTGCATATTTCTTAGAAAGATTAGAATATTCTCCCCCATTCTGTGATGAATTAACTGTGCTTGGTCATATTTTTTGAGGGGGGCAGGGGGAATTACCATATCACTCTATGCACAAGAGATCAAATGTATGATTAAAAATATTTATAATACTGATGTGGAAAAGAATGATATGTTAAACAGATAAGCATATAATAATGCATGTCTCACCCATAAAATTTAATTTATCCCTTGGGCAGGGCATAAACTTTGCTCAAGAACAACATGTTTTCCATCTATAGATTGCAGAGCTAAACTGCTTAATTTTACAGCAAATTGATCACTGCTGTAATATTTCAGGAGCAAAATGATCCTCAACAGTCAGTTCAGTTTCAAAAGGCAAAATTTATAGTTCTGCTTCTGATTTAGTGATAAGGTTTTTTAACATATTGGGCATTTCATCACTTTCTATCAGGAGTCAGCGTTGCACCAACAAAGAAATATTTTTTGAAATCAACAACAACAACAATTAATAAAAAAGGGACATAAATAATAAACTACCAACTGACAGAAGAGTTTAATATTCCCTTCAGACCGGTAGGAAATTACTCAGGTTCCTGTCCTTGTAAACATGTGTCCTGGCCTATATAGGAGATGTGCTGCACTGCCATGTGGCTGGAGTGCACAAGCTCCAGAGCCTCACTACTTTCCTGAGTGCTAGAGAAACTATTTCATTTATTTTCCCAAGTGGCTAAACTTCATTTTACCCAATGCAAATAAAATTTAGTACATCTAAAGTTATTTGACACTTTTGATATGTTTAAAATAAATGTAGAGAGATTTAATGATGTGAAAGTTCATGACTCAGTAAAGATTGCTCCCTAGCTGGGGTCTTAGGATAGACACCTATAAAATCAAATTATTATAATCACAGGAGTCATGAGAAAAAAGTAGGCCCTGCTGAGCTCTATTCACTGAGTTTTTGCATTCATTATACTCCTTCTAGTTATGAAACAAAGGGACGAGGTAGGCTGAAATCTCAATAGGTTTTATCAAGTAATTCTTTGCAGCAGCATTTTATGATTACTACAGTGAATTTTTAGAAAACCAATTCACATGCCAAGAGAAGAGGAAAAAGACATGACTTCTTAGTTACCTCAGTGCAGGAGTAAGTGCTCACTTCTGAACAATGATCCTACAATTAGGAATGCTCAGAACTAGCTAAGTAAAAAGTAAATGTTTGAATCATATTTATTAGGCTTACCCAGAAGCTACCACTGCAATAAGTTATTGTGAGCAATGTCTGACATAAAGGTGTTCTGCATGCTTTTAGGGTCAGGTTTTTAAAAGGGACAAGTATGTCTAAAAATCCTTCTTAAACATTCATATATTCCCCATCCATTTCAGTACCTAATCAGCAATACTGTGTGATTATATTTTGGTGAGTGGCACACATTTACACAGAGGAGAATATGTATATGGCTGTTTTATAACCAAGAAGATTATTTCCCAGAGCTGCTATTGCCTTTTTGCATATATCTGCACACTGACCTGGGACACTGAATGGAGACACAATAATTAGGTCATTTACTTGGGCCTGATATTTCTTTTGAGCCTTACTCTGCACACAGTGCAATAGCATATTTTTCATGTTTGCACTTTACAATAAAAAAAAAAAGGAAAAGATCAAATGCCAACATTTTTGCAAGAAAAATAATAATTATGAGTGCATATTCACCTGTAATTATTCACAAGGGCAGCTTAGATCATGGAGATGTCTAAATCCCTGGCAGAAGCTCACAGCTGGCAATGCAGACACTTTGGCCACACTCTACACGGCTCAGTGGGATCGTGCTGAGAACAGGAGGCTGAGCCCACGGGCTCCCTTTAAAAACAGAGGCAAAGGCTTCAGCTGCAGGCTGATATCATTTAAATGCACATGTTCTTCTTCAATCAGTTACATCATTAGTTGACCAAGCATATAATATTCCCATGTTTCTACTAATAAGCATATATCCAGACAAGATATTTAGAAATAGACTCCATAGCTCCACTTGTGCAATTTTATTATGAATACTGGATTAAAAAAAAAATCTGTTAGCCTAATATTTCAAACTCTCTTTCTAAAGCTCAAAATCCAAGTTTTACAGGATATACACAGGAGATTTCTAATGGAAGAATGCACCAGAGGATGTCAATCTTCTTTTAATTACAGACTTAACTATAGGAAATCCTTTACCAATCACTTTCAATTAAAGAAGAACTGCCTGTGGACAATTTAGTGGATTTGTTTTACTTTGCAATGTCTTTCTCAGGTGGTATCACATAAAAGCCCCTCTTCAGGTGTCAGGTTTTGCAGTAGTGCTTAAGGTCCCTTCAGCTCTCTTAGAGCTGGTTGCTTTATAAATCCACAGTAAGATGTTTCAGTGTGAATTAGCTTAAAATATGGCTGTATTCAAATTAACTCCATGCCCATGATCAGAATTGCCCATCTGCAAGTGACCTTACAACAAAACACAGATACATTTGTGCTCATAACCATGTACTGCAATGATACCTCCCAGTGATTGTCCAACTGATCGTTTTAGGGAATGTTTGTGTGCATAGTGACTGCATCTCTGCCCAAACCTCAAAGAGAAAGTCAGGTGAAACTGCTGCATATGGAGGCCACATTTTGAAACAGAAAATATTTAGCAAGTCCAGGCTCTTATGAGGATGGGTTTATGTGTGCTTACTAGGTGCATGAATCTTAAGTAAACCTTTCAGTGAACTACTCCCCCATTTTGAAAGTGCAGGGAAATCCCAAATCTAATTTCACGTAGCCTAAACCCTTGCATCCCAGTATGTTTTCAGTGTCTCTGCTGCAGCAGCGCTGAGTATGAGGTTACCTCTCCCTTCCTTTTCCCTCTTTCTTTTTATGTGCTTCTCGGCTTCAGCAGTGCCCTCCTGCTGCATTTCAGACTGCAGGCGCTCTTGCTATGAACTGCTCTCTGTCTATATTCCTATTATTATTCTCTCTAAACTTTCTTTGTTACCTGCTCTGTCTCCTATTATTTCTACTGTGTCATCAAAACCTGACTCCGTACAGTCTGCCAATTAGCCTTTGTCTGTCAGCACATTCATCAGCATCCCGAAGAGTGATGGCAAATGGCAGAGCATGGAAGTGCTATTTGATATGCAGCTGTGTGTCCTTGCACACAGGCATGCCATTACTGATAAAGTAGTAGGATGTGGTTCAGCTTTCCTAGAGACAAAACTTTTGGTAAGAACCAGATGCAATTAGCAATACATGAAATGGCATGAGTTACAAAAGAAGCAAAGGCAATGCTTCAAAATTAGCAGGTGAGTGCACAGAACTTTTTTCTGCACTTAAAATCGACTGTTGTGAATATGGACCGCCTATGTATGCAATGGAAAAATACCTGACATCGATATTTCCAGGAAACAAAGAGAATTAACAGTGTAATCTGATATTACATACCTGCAAGTGAGTAATGCAAATAAAGCTGCTTCTGTACTTGTTACCGGGAAAATAATATGACTTTGGTATAAATCACGCATTGCATTCTTTTGTGAAAATATATAAGTATGCATTATTCAAAATTCAAATATTAATGATCACGTAAATATTCCATGATCTTGGCTATTACTTTCAGAACAAACATTTTAATTTTAAGATGTCATATTTGTAAAAGCTGTATTTTGAGTAAGAAAGAGAGAGAGAAAGAGAGGGAGTCAGACCCTTTTAAAGGTGTCTCAGTGTCTTGCCATGGTATCTTAGCTTAGCAAATACATGGCACATTTAAATTTCTTTTAGTTCTACAGTGCTCTCCTGCTTAAACATTTACAATGCTACTATTGAAAAAAAAAAGTGTAGGAAAGCAAATGCATAAATGTTTGTTCCAATGAACTGTGGATGTCTAAAAGTGCATGCCAATAGGCAGAATGAGATTTATGAGTTTGGGCTTTAGAGCAAACTTTAATGATATGTACGGTCAGAGCAGTGGGATTATGAGTAGCCTAAAAAAGTATCACTTGTTCTTTATTGAGAGACGTTTCCAAATTAATCAGAAAGGAGAACAAAATAATAAATCATAAAATTTTGAGCATAAATGAGAGTTTTGACTTGTCTAGACAATCTGGATCAGATTTTTAAAGGCAAAGTAAGAGAAAACTGTATTCATGCCAAAAGTCAGCTTTTGTGTATGCAAATGGATAGTTATTACAAATGTTGCAAGTGGATTTCCAGATATTTCAAAATCAGCCTGCCAGATCGGAATGAGCTAGATTTTCCGACTACTCAACACACACCCATCGGAGCCAGATTCTCAGAAGAGCTCAGCCGCGATATCACCATGGGGTGGGATCAATGAAACACTGAACAAACTGGCTCTTACTTATTACTTAACTAGAAATCAAACGCTTATGGAAATGTAGTGTCATGATGCACGTGGAATCTTCTCTTCATGGTCCTTCTTCCTAGGTCTTTTGGGATAAAGTGAGGTCGTAGGGCTGCACAATGGAGGGAAGTCCGGAGCTCCACAAGCTACAGAGCTGTATTTTGGTTGCTGGCTGAATTTCCAAAGAAATAGTTTTCCTTATCTCACCTTTCTTTGCCACACGTAGGCTCTTTGAGTTTTTCACCATTTTTGCTTACAGTTGTAATATCTATGCAGAGAATATGTGTACATTATGTCACATGCCAGCGAGCACACTTCTATTTCTCCAGGTTTCCTGACACCATAAAAAGGAAACGGGAGAGGGTTAAAGTTTTCGCTTGGATCAAGAGACAGGGAATCCTGCTCATTTTTCCTGTGGATCCTGGACCACCTAGAACTGAGATGAAGCAACCTGCCCTAGCCAAAAGCCTGGTGAAGGGTAAACATTCCAGAGAAGGACAAGCTGAAGTGAGAAAGGAGCCGGTCTGAAAAGCACCTGCAGAGATGGATTTCCTGGACAGTCCATTTGTGTTCAGCGCTCCGGCTGGGAACGCTCAGGCCCAAGCAATTCACGTGTGATTCAATATGGTCTAAATGTCACTTGTTACTTAAGTAGATTTCATTTCTTTTTGACTGATTTTCATTAAAAGAGCTCAACTCCCATCTCGGTGCTAATTTAGACGTCTATCCTGAGGCCATGGAAGATGAGTAGAGGTGTAGGCCCTGTGTCAGAGCTGGATCCCACCAGCTGGCACTGCGTTGCCTGCAATAGCGGGAGGTTCTGGCCGGAGTTTCTTAGCCAACAAACAGATCCAGGCGCAAAGTTTGGGTAGAAACCTGCCCCAGCTGGCAGCTGATCAGCAAAATTAAGAAATGCTGCATGTATTTGCTCTACAGAGAAACACTGGTTAGCGTTCTCTATAAAATAATTCAACAGCATGCTGATAGCTTATTGCCTAATGCTACCGCTGCTCAGCCCAGACCTCAGGCTTGCGGGTGATTCTTCAGCAGGTCTCCCTTCTTGTTCATGCTGCTCGCATCCCAAACTGCTGCTGACCAAATGGTGCTCAATGGGGTCACCCTTGGAGAGGGCAATTCATTTTCCTTCTAATTACTGCTCTGTTTGCAGAGCCTGGGTGGGTTTGCTACAGGCAGTTTATCTGCAGGTTCAATAAAACCACTCAAAGCCACTGAAGAAGCAACCGGGAGAGGATGGGGAGACAAGTCCAGGTGTGAGCAGCTGCTTTTAACTGACTCACAAGGTTGGCGTTCGCATTAGAGTTGCTGCAATCTGCTCGCTCTGCTAAAACTGGTCGCAGAAATTGGAACCACGAGGACATTTCTCACAATATTTCAGCCTCAAATGCCAGGAACTTCCAGGCAGCGGCTGCTGCTGGGGGGTTTTAAGCACGTTCCTGTCCGAAGCAGGAAATCAAGCCCTTCCACATGCAAATCCAGCTCAAAATCTAATTTTCTGGGGTGGGTTTTCATCTTGTCACTTGAACCTGACTCACTTATAAATTTAGAAGTATTTGAGAATGAATGTCAGGTTTTGACCCTTCCCATGTCTCCTGTAATTTTGACAGTCTTGGCTTCTTTCAGACTAGACTGATAGGATATGTCATTTTTCCTCTGCAGCGGGAGGTATACAGTTCCACGTTACATTTTACCTTTACATTTGCATCTCCTGTAATTCCTTCTGATACATTTCACCGCATGATCTTCAGATAGGATTTGTATTTGCTCTTGGGCTCTTTCCACTGTCCTACATATGTCAGTAATTTTTTTGCAGAGTCAGACCGTCTTCCCTGAAGAATTTTCTATTGTCATCACTTCTGAGCCCCACTACGGTTCCTGCCCCCGTTAATTCCCTTGAAAAAAAATTCCGTTATGTGTCACCAGCGTGTCTGTGCTGCACTGGCTATCTGTCATGAGCTGCTTAGAGCTAGGTAGTCCAAGTGCCTTGGCACACAATATAAAACACATTTTCTAGACTTAAAAATCTTATAACTACTTGGGGATACGTCATGTACATAACTAGAAATATTAAAATCTTAATTTGCCATTATCTAGTTATTTGTGTTCTGCTGTGGTGATATTCTTTGTCAAGCATTTGTAAGTACTAACCATGAAATACAGTATCTATTATTTCCTTTATTCCTCAAAATATGTACATGCATTTTGCATTCTTTATACATTTCTATGCACCTGCTTTTCAGCCTAGAATTGTAATGCAGTACAATATAGAAGAGAGATTTTCATAGATACAAATGGGAATTAAGTGTCCAATTCAATTGGCTTTTAATTGGAGTTGAGCAACTACAAAGCCTTTGAAGAAGTCTCCTATACAGATCCCCTTAATTTACCCTGAATCTGTTTGTTGATGAAAATCCTAACTCCTACTCAGCAATAGGTAAAGGTTTCTTTTTTATTCCAGTATCCATGTTATCATTCATTAAACACTCAAGGAATTCTGCCTTAGTAATGCTCACATCTGGATGAGAAATGGCATTAAAAATTACATAGAATTAAAAAAAAATACATTTTTTGGGGGGGAATTAAACATTTCCCTCCAATTAGAAAAGAATTTTTTACATATTTCATTCAAGTATTAATTGTTTCTATTGAAAATCTACCCCTCTAGTAGTGGAAACAGACAATATTTTACTTTACTTTTTAATGAATTCTCCAAATGATACTTGTATATATTATATACACCTCAATAAAAAAATCAAACAATCTATTAAAAATACCTGTAATCCTGTAAAAGACCTGTAATCTTCTCTGTACGTGTATAAATATTGTTTATCTATGTTTAAAAACATAGATATTTCCATATCTCTATTTCCTGACAGAAACAAAATATTTTAACATCTTCCTTCATTTTCTTCTGAAATCATTCCTGTGTCATGGCTTTATTCAAGGACACAGCTTCACGTTTACTTTCATTCCTATTAAACTGGTACTTGTTGTAGCGGTGTAGCTGTTGGGTGCCAAGAGTTACACTCCATTCCTGGAAAAAAAGGTGGTCTTCCTCCTTGAGCTGATTGTATGTCAGGCATCTGCACATGTACATCAAATGCATATTTTACTTTCTTCCTTTGTATTCCACATATATGGTCTAGATAAGATTAGACAAATGCACTTTCATTGACAAAGACTCACAGAATGCTTTGGGGTGGAAAGGATATTTGGTGATGGTATCTTGCAGAGTTTGTCCCCTCTGCACCATGGCAGGATTGATTGCTTTATCACTAAATGATCCCTGATGGATGAGTATTGGGTCTGGGCATCAGTTAAAAGTGAGGATGATAATTCAGTTTTACTGATGCCACTGAAAGGGGAAGACAATCTATTAAATTGTTTAGAAGTTTTACAATTTCCCATAAAGTATTTAAAGCAGAGCTTCTCAACCTTTGCCATTGCATGACCTGCTTTTCCTCCTACCCTCTTCTTTATCCAGGCCAGGAATATCCATGAATTAACCTGGTGGCCTCCAGCACAGCACTGAGGGAGGCAAGGTGGTCGTTCCCTGGTAAGGACATGAAGGATGTCACACACAGATCAAAAGGAAGGGATTACAAGGATTACAAATTATAGGGACTAATAATTGGAAGTGGTTTGGGCCATGCGTGGGCTCTGGCAGCACTGATGTGGGCTCGTAGCCCTGGCTCCTGGGCCAGGACCGTGCGAGCTCCCACGTCTGCTCTCGTCATCCTCAGGAGGCCTGGGCAGAAACCCCTTGTGTGAGCAATGACGAGGCGCCAGGACAGATGCAAATGAGAGGAAAATTAGAATAAAAGAAATTAATATTTGACACATACAAACATATGCACATAAATATAAATACATTTATATCCAAAATCAAATGTTTTTTCCCCGGAGTGATTGAGCTGTATTTGCTGCCTGGGTTGTGCCGTCACTCAGGAAGATGATTGTGGAGCCCCTCCAATTGCAGTGCAGCCTTGTGCTCACTTTGGTGCCACCCGTTTCCCCGCTGTGTCTAATGTTGATGAGGAAGGTGTCTGAAAGCTCAACCAGAGGAAAAAAGAGCTAGAGGACAGAATTACAATAATGAGGTGAGACAAAGATATGGGAAAAAAGAGCTTTTTGGAAATTTTTACCTGAACATGTTATCCTTGAAAATTGCCGATTATTTAGATGAATTTGTGTGGAAATATATCAACTCTGAATAAATGTTTGGCAGGAAGATTCAAGTAGATTTTCTAGTCAAAAGAAAAATAAAATCTCTCAACCACAAGTAGTTAAAACTTTCACCAGTAATAGAGATGCAAGGTCAAGTGCCCCCATGATGTTGGTTGCTGTTAAAATTCTTCTATCTTTAGGTTCCTCATCAACAGAACAAACTGAGTGAGTAGAATTAGTTAGAAATGGGGATGTTTGAAGCGAATTCTTTCAGGATAGCAAACGTCAAGTCTTCTCCTTCTCTGCCCCTATAGTTATTTGGATGGTCACAATGTTTGCAAGAGGCAAATATTGGTTTCTAATTTTTTTGTCAGGCCAAGCAGAAATCCAGGCCCATTCCTGCCCAGACTAAGAGGGGGATAACGGGAGAGCTGGACCAGTCCCGTGGCTACCACCACTAAGACACACACAGGGGCAGGGGAGTGCTGCCCTGGAGAACCCTGTCTTAAATCTGAGCTTTTCTGCTTGATTTATAAAATCAAGAAACTCTTTGGAAAGGGTGGTTTTGCTTTCTGGACTAGTATTTATTTGATTTATGTATCAATAAGGAAGATCTTCTTTAGATCATCAATGCACTGGCAAAAACATTTCCCCATCTGTGGCAGCTTCAGACACCATTTTTAAGCATTGATAATAAAAAGGATTGATGTTCAGGATTCAGAGAACAACCTTCCTTTAGAGTAAACATTCAGGATAAATAAATAAAAATATTAGTAAAATTGTGTGTTAGCTCAAAGCAGAGCTCTGGATTGCTCACTGGAAAAGACGAGGAGAAAGAATTAGTAAAAATAACAATAAATAAAAGTACGGAGTAAGATTTGTTTGGCTACAGTAAAATGCTATCTGAAACTTTGCTCGACTTTTCTGCTCAAATTGAGCAGAATCTTTTTCAGGTTTCAGAAAAGTCAGAATATTTTTTTCTCGATGCAAGTTAAATTTCTGCTGTTGCTGCACTCTGACTCAAGCGGAGATTTAAAACAGAATGGTGAGCAAAATATTACAAGACACACAAAACATGAAAGGACAAATGGTCTGGTGAAGGAAGGAAGAGCCTGGGATTCAAAAGATCTGGATTCAATTACAAAGACTGTTACTGAGCTGCTTAGAGACTGGGCAGAGTAATTCACTACTGAAACCTTAATTTCCTTTCCTACCCTTATTTATTTAGACTATAAGAGAGTCTGACTGCAGAGAGGCATGCTGAATCCTTTAGTGCTATTCTAACAAAACAACAATAATGATAATTACTATTTTTTGTGTGCCTTTGACGATTTTAACTTGGATCGCACTCTCAGGCTTAGGGGGTTGATTTTCTTCTGTATATACAGTTGCTTCTGCAATTATTCAGTAGACTTGCAAATTAAATGCATAACTCATCATATACCTGTGTGTTATGATATTTGCACACACACAAATCAGATACATAAACAGTTATAAAATTCTGACTCAACAAGCGGAGTTTTGAGTTTTAACCCTGTCAGAAGCTGTAAACTGTTTGAATTTCTCCCATGGAAGCGAGAGACACTGCTACGATTCACTATTTACAGCTTTCTGCTGACAGCTCCAGCACAAGGCACCGCACTCGGTACTCACACGCTGAGTGCGTTTGTGTTCCCAAGTCCTCCGGTTTGGTGGCTTCGTCACCCTCACGTCCTCGTCCCAGCGGTGCTGCTTTCAGATCGCATTTGCCACCTCTATCCTGTCATCCCGCTCTGGAAAACCAAGTGTATAATGTGAAACTTGCACTTTTTGTTTGGATACAGACCCTGCTGCCGCGATGGTGGCCGGTGGCTCCCCGACCCGCCGGCTCCCGCCCCC
>NW_010587954.1:95759-130413 GCF_000705375.1 Tinamus guttatus
TGAGAACAACCGAGTAATATCATATAGTTACACATATAATTTAAATAATTTAAGCATTCTCATGCTGGCATCTCTTGCACTTGTAATTGTGATACAAAAAAATGCTTCAGTTTCTTTTTTTGCCTAAACCCTTCCATAACAGAAACTCATTTTGTGTTAAACTGTCCAGTACAGCGAATGGGCTAAGTGTGCGTTAGTCTGACCACAAATCTAAATGATGTTGAGAGGCTAAAGAAAAAGGTTCTTTAAAGTGCATTTCTGTTTCTATGGATCTTCTCATTGACACTATTCACAGGTGGTGGAATTAAGATTAGGATTACAATGATTTTTTTGCTGACTCTGTCAGTTTGAGTGTTTCTAGTAGAGTATCTCTAGAGGGCAGTAAGATTTCAAAGCTGCCTCAATATAAATATATATATTTTTGTAGAAATGACAGATCATCTTTGCACAGCAGTAAAGGTTACAAGAGTGGGTGCACATGTTGCAATGTAGGGTAGAACAGCTAAAAGCACATAAAGCACACTGTACACTCTTCCTTCTCATAGCATCACCCAGGCTGATATTTCATTGCACATTTGTATTCTAAATTACTTAGTTTGCTTTTAATCTTGATGTAAAGGTACAGATAGCATGTGGCTAGCAGCGTGCTTGGAGAAAGCAATGAGAAAGGACCTTTCTAGTGACAGAAGATGGTTGGGGTTAGTGGAGGAGACTGAATGCACGGTGAAAAGGAACAGATGAGAAAATAGGACAAGGGTCCAAATGGAAAACTTTGATTAAAAGCTGGGAGGGATAGAATTAGAATTTTTTCTCTCTCCACTGCTTCCAGAGTGCTGGTGATACAGAAACTAGACCGAGGTCTAAATACAGCAGATGTGATCATTTTGTGGCTATAGCATTACATTTAACAATAGAAAATATAAGATTACAAGTCTAATGCTTGCTGTGGGGCCTGTTTTTTTTCCCCACAAATTAGGTTTACTGGTGAGAAAGACATGAGGCAGCTCTGAGGGGCATGAAGGCTTTGGTGCTCCCCTTGCATCATGCTCATCATCTTTGGGACCTTTGTTCAGTGCAGAACCTGGCTCTGGCTGTACCTTCTGACTGGGCGAGTGAAAAATTCGTATTTTATCTCCTTATTAAAGAGGCAGGTGGGCATCTGGAGCTGGGTAACAGCTTGCTGTTTTATTAAGAGGCTGGTGTATCAAGACCATCCTCTGCTTCAGACAAATCCCTGACAAACTAAGCTGAAGAAAACTTAATGGGATGTGCTTTACTCTCTCTTTTTTTTTTTAACAGCCTTTAATTTTGTGAGGAAAATTGCAGGAATTAGCTTGTTGCCTGCACCCGCACAGCAGGCAGTTGATTGAATCTCAAAATTTGTGGGTGCAAAATGGGAAAATGGGATAAATTCCCCTTAACACCCTTTTATGAATGTAATATATCACTTAGGAAAACAATGCCTCATGAGTTCTACAAAACTGCTGTTGCTGTGAGTTCACAGTGCTTTCCTCTTTGCCTTGCCCACAGATCTGGTTTTGGGGACTCCAGAAAGAAGGCAGAACACAGTAAACTTTGGGGCCAGGTTCTCCTGGCTTTACTCTCAATGAGGAGCAAGTTCCCTAATCTCCCAGTACAAACACCCTCATCCAGTAGGGTAAGAGGTAAAAGTAGTAGAATATTTTCAATCCTTTGAAGATATTAATACAGTAGTAGCTCAATGTCAATATATCCAAACTAGCTGCACATACAATCATTTGTGGGCTTAGCACCATCCTGATGCACCGCAAGCTTCTGGACCAAAGCTCACCTGGGTGGGTTGAGAGATAGGAATATCTGCAGCCAGGTTCCTCAGGCTCTTCCATTCTTCACTCTCTCTATTCCTAGGATTTCATGGTGTTGTATTTTAAACATGGGAAGGTCTGGAAAGCACTGCATAAATCTTTGCCAAGAAAACAGTCATGTGACAGGGTAAAGGTTTCTATTGCACCTACTCTTATATCTAAATGACCACACTAAAAAGATGTGTATATGATGCATATAAAAGAAATCTGGTTCTTGTCCTTGTTACACTTAATTCTGTTGCGATAGTAGAACAGAAAATAGAGTAAGAAAAAAGCTATCTTGGTACAAATAGATGCAAAGCTCAGAAGAGGTATAATCAGACATAAAATTCTGAACTACAGTTTTTACAGTGCATAGACAAAATAGCTGAACCTTAAATTTTGAGTTCATCATGGTATGCACACTTGGAGAAACTAGCTGAAAATCTGATTTATAATCCAGTAAATCTTGGGAGTCAGTGGACCTCTTATCTGTTATAGCAACGAAGCTCCCCAAATTTAGTTTGCTAAGGAGCTAGCACTAACAGCTGCTACACCTTCCTTATTCTTTACTGATTTCTAAGACACAAGCAGAGATGAAGACAGGGATCCATGCCGTCTTTCCCCACCTTTACTGCATATTGAGACAAACTTCCTCCTAGCATCTCCAGGCCTCTCATTAACCTACCCGAATCCTCTACCTATAACTGTCCTCTCTCTCAAGCCAGAGCCACCACATTTCAGTGTCACCGAGCACAGGAACACAACGCATGGATTGCTCTTGAGCTGAGCAGTCCTGGCAAAGACCTTGCAGTGCCAGGACTGTCACCACCAGCTGCATGTCAGCGCTTAACCCACGACTTGGGCAACAGACCTGCATGGAAAACAAGGACTTGCGCTGCACGTCACATCTGAGCGGTTCCCACCCCAGCAGCAGGAAGCTACCGTGTTCTGAGAACTTCCAACGTGTATCATCATCAACACATGTGCAAGTGTTATACCAGAAATTAAAGTCTGGGGCAAAAATATCAGTGGGGCTCTTTAAATAAACAACCAAGACACAACTTTTAAAAACGCTAGTTCAAACAGAAAACTGGAGTTGTATGAGCAGTATATGAGTGGGCTAGATTTTATTGTAAGATTATATTTTTGAGGAATACTAAATTTAGGATCTAAAGATGTTCATACTTGAATATATTTAAATAATTACTCTGTAAAATATTCATCCTACAATCTGTATTCTTGCTTTTCAGGTGTCTTGGCATCTAACAAATCTGTATTCCTGACCTTAAAAAGTATGTTTCTTGCCTGAAGCAAATTTAAACAATAATGTAAGATGCCATAAAACTTGAAACCTCCTATGTCAAATCAACAGGAGACTCCTTCAAGATAATTCCTTCCACATTTGCAAGACAGCCTAGAATTTCTAGTCAGCCTCATCCAGCATTTTCACCTGAGACTTCTTCTCTCCTCTCTCACGCTCCTCCTGGTCAAGTGTCCTCTCTTGGGCTGTAGTGTGGTAACTCTACTTAAGGTGTAGTTTGACAAACAGATTTTACACAGCCCACAGCTCATTTCAGACTCTGCTCTAACAGTTTTGCAGGTGAAGTCATTTGCACAGCTACATACTGATCTAAAGTGAAAATCTGATCCCAAAAACAATCCAGATTATCTTTACCAATCTGTCACTTGGAGAAATAGCATTAAGGTAAGAAGTGCTTGATACCAGAATCGATATAAGGATTTCCTGATCCATTAATATATATATATTTTAAATTAGAACATTCCTTCACTCAACATTGAAATAAAATAGATACTTGCAGGATTTTCATGAAATAAGAGGGTCATGACCTTGTGGTTTAGCTTTCACTAGGGCACTCAAAAGGCCAATGGTGTAATAGAGAAAAGAGCTGTCCCCCTTACACCCAACACATTACATGTGATGAAAATCATTGCATGGGATTTACATTGTAAGTAGTCATGGAGTTTTCTCTCCTCTGCTAGGTTATTTGGTACAAGCAGTGCAGCTCATAAATAGGGGTGGAAGTACCCCTTCAAAAGAGGAATATCCACCTAAAATAGATCTATTTCAAAGGCAGTGGCCCAAGAGCAATTGCTATTTGTGGTCCTCAGTATAATTCAAACCACACTGTCTCTCAGAAAAAGCTTTTAGTTAAGGGGCTATGATTTTAAGAAGGCTTTATACTCCATATGTGCACTATGGATCATGGAACTGGGAAGCAGTAAAAGTTGAGTACTGCTAGTATACCAGCGACTGACAGCATTATGACTTTTATCAGTTGTGTGAGAAATAAGTCCAGTCTTAGTAAGACAGTTAAGCCAATATGACCATACTCCTGTGCTATAGATTTATGATACACAGTCCACCCTATAAAGCAAGTGTTTTAGAATCCAAGGGCTTGAAAACCCATGTTCGGACAACTAGTCCTTGTTCTCAAGTTTCACTGAGCTTCCTCTGCTTCCAGCAGACCAGGCCCAAAAGAAAAGACCATGCAAGTAAGCAGACGATAAGAGATCCAGGTCCTTGAACATACAGCCCTTTCACATCCCAGGAGAGTCCAGCTTACCTGGCAAGAACATGTAAAACAACAGGCCAAACTTTATGAATTCATCCTCCAGAACATACATGAACCAGCACAGCAGACCTGCACCTATGGCTCCAAAGATGACATCTCCTACTGCTCATGCCTCAGTTTCTCCATCTGTCGAGCAGCATAGGTAAAGCTACTTCGCAAAGCCATTTTATATCTGAACATGAAATAAAAAAACATAAATGCCAAGTGTTGTTATAATGAAAAGTATTTTCCTGGGTTATCCGGAATCAATGGGAAAACCATATTGGATACTGTGCTCCTGTAATGTTATTTCAGTGGCATTTTTATAGCAAGAGTGCTTTCCTCCAAAAATATAAAGGTTTGAAAGGATAAAGTAGATCAAGTTTAGTGGTTCAGAATCAGTCAGTTACTCAACGTTACTGCAGTTAGAAGGAGGTGAGGGGAAGATGGGTGATTTCAGTAAGGTACCTACAGGGAGACGTGTGCCAGGATTCAAGCCTGGTGATTCATAAGCTGTTCGTCAGTAGCTGTTAAATATCTGCTTTTTGCCAACGCTCACTGTTTCAGTCTGCCAAAGATACTGGATAAACAGTCGCTGTAAAAAATTTATAGTTACTCTGGGGAAAACAAAAGCTTTTTGTGGCATAATGCAACATCATAAATTAAAACTTTTTTTTTAAAATTAAGAAGTTACATCATGTTTTGATGTAATGTGATGTGGCAGGTCATGCTTTTAATTTTAATAAGCTTAAAAGAGAGAGAGAGAGGGAGAGATTTGGGAATATAAATATTGTTTCTGAACCTATAACATCTCTTGTTGGAGGCTAGTGAAGTGGGTTCACCTCTGCCATCTGGGTTCAAGTCTTATTTCAGGAAAACAATTTGAAATGACTTCTGGAGGTATCAGCATCAGTTAATGAACTGAATTTCCACTCCACAGACCTTCCAGGAAATTGCCAAACAGCATTAGCACTTCTGTTATATTTGTCATACTTAGGTTTCACTGGGCTTTAAAACAGGCTGTCATTTCCAGCTTACCTTTCCTGAAGTGTCCTATAACTTACAAATACCTTCAATAAGAGAAAAAAATCCAGCGTGAGACGCACAGGTCTGTGTTTTGGTGGTGCTTAATGACATCAGTGCTCACCAGCCGCAGCAGTGAACGCAGCAGTGTCAGCGCGTCTCTGCAGAGGCAGCCCTTACACAGGGGCATCTCCTTTGGGAAACCTGGAACCTGGCATATTAGCAGCCACCTGAAGATATGGGGTCTTTTTGCCATAGAAGGCCATCTCAAAGAAGAGAATTTGCATCTCTTGAAGCCAATGTGACTGGAGGCTCCAGCATGCACTCAGCCTGCAATTAGGTACCAAAAAGCCCTGTGCCTTATGAGCTCTACACTTGAGTCTTCTTTTGTGTTCAAGAAAAGACTATCTTCTGTTTTTATGCAAGTAGCAGCACAGAAACGATACTAGCCTTGATTTGAACCTCTGGTATAAGAAATGTAAAGGGCCAGGTACATCACAAGACCATCACAGAAGGGAAATAATCCGTCCAGCACTTTGCTTCTTTTATTCCCTTTTTTTTTCAGCTTGGTCATTGAAAGAGGTGGGCTGAATCCTCCATTTATGTAGTCATGTCTGATATGACTTTATCAGATGATTATTCTGTTCTTCCTTGCTCGGTCTGATTTAGCCGTAGGTAACTGCTGGAGGGAAACTGCCCTCAGGAACGGCTTTGGCTTGCTGAGGAATCCTGGATTTCTCATTCCTTCAGGTTGGCAGCAGCTTGGCACTTGCTGAAGCTTGGCACTTGCTGAAGAAGTCTTGCCTAAACCTTGGGAGACTGATATAGGGAATGACTGTAATGTGGCTGACTAACGTGGTGCATTTCAAGCTGCAGCGACAACCACCTCACCCTCTCCAAAGCCGGAGGTAATTGGTTTGGGGCTGTTTAGAGAGCTTGTCTTTCATTCTTCTTCTGAATTTCTTTTTTTTTTCTATCCCCTTATTTATTTTCCTAATAGTTCATGTTTCCATTCTAACTCCTGTTTTTATATTTTTAATCATATTCAGAAGAGAGGAACAAGGGTGACCCATTGTCCTCATAAGTGACATCTAGTCTATGACTTGACTGACAGGAGGTACCATTAGAATAAGCATCCTCCTCTGACAGAGACTCTCCATGTTAACATTTCTGTACTCTGGGCTATATATTTGATCTTACATAGCTGTAAATTACGAACGACTCCGTCAAAGTCAGAGGCATTACTCCAGTGCTAACACGGTGCAGGTCAGCTCAGATTCACATTTCCAAGACTTCAAATATCTCATTAGGGTGCCTGTTGTATTGCTGGCCTATTCATTCATGCAATTTTGTATGCAGCTAAAACTAGTTGGGAGAAATATCTGGTACATAAACTCCACACGGGAATTGCTGCCTTGAATTTCTTCAATTTCTTCACAGTGCAAGTCATAGCAGGGCAAAATTAAAACACAGTAAAAGTTAAGCAAAACAGCTGAAATGACTTATATGGCAAAAATGCACATATATGGTCAAAATACCCACATTTGGACACCCTTGCTCTATGGTCATATTTGGATATTTTGACCATACATGGCAAAAATGCACATATTTGGGCATCCCACACCATTGCCATATTTGGACATTTTGAACATATATGGGCATTTTAAAATCACATATGGTAAAATGACCAAATATGGCAATTGGGCAGGGGCATACAAATACAGGCTTCCCCAAATATGGTCATTTTACCATATATGGTCAAAATACCCAAATGTGGCGATCAGTCTGGGCTCCTGTAAACATAGTCACAACTGATATAGTTACTTACTTTAGTCTTAGTCCTTGAATAGACCTGCTTTACCCACTGGAATGGAGAGAGAGCAGCACAAACCAGCTTGAGATCTTCATGTTCGGTACCAGCATTCAGGACCAACTTCGTATTAATAGCCACAGTTCCAGCTGTCCGTGAAGAAAAGACAAACATGACGTTCAACCATGGAAGAGAGAGGGTCCCAAATGTTTCTGAGTTATGGAGACCACCAAAAGGTCGGTAGTGGTTGGGATTTTCATTCCACTTTACAAATGTGAACATTGACATGCTGTAAAAATAAATATAATCATTATATGACCAACAGTTTTCGAATTATTTAAACAATCTATAGATAAATTTCATAAAAAGGGAGCCGATAACCCAGGGAGGAATCATGATAGTATTTAAGTACAAAATACAGAGGAAAAGATGATGGGAACTATATCTTTTTGATTTTCCATTATTTACCTAATTCAAACACTCTATAAATACTCCAATTTTTATCCTGGGATTCTTATTTGTATGTATATACATGACTTTCTGCATGTAAATCCCATTTAGTTGTCATGAGACTGAGGTTAATACATGAGTCCTTTTTGAAAAACAAAATGAAATGCCTATGAAAACTTTATATAAAAATTAAGCAGCTATATGTGGCAGAGCTGAGAAAATGACTGCCTGATGGTGAGGCTGGGAAGAGGAGGCCTGTGCACAGGCTTTGCCCCAGTGGTCTCACCTTCACTCAGATACCTCTATCATGTAGGAGGTCCAAGGGAATTAGGGCGGCATTTTAAGGGTATGGCAGGGAAAAGACAGGGATAAAAAGCCTTTCAAGATGGTTCCCATGCAATTCCCACAAACCTTCTCACAACTGTGGTTCCCTCCTCTAGACTTGGTAGCATTCCTGTGGCTAGAGAAGGGCACTTGCCCTATTTCTTTGACAACTTCCCTCCCTCAGAAGGATAAAGGAGGAAAATAAACGTCTCCTGAGTGAATTTCATCAGCTGTTCCCAAGGAGATGGGTTGAATTGCTCATGAAAGCTCACAAAGTTTGCAAGATCCCATTTGCTTGTTTTGTTCTCTTCTTTCCAGCTTGACCCCAAATCAATCTTACCTCTAGTTTAAAAAGCCTTGTTGTCTCAAAGAAGTGTAAATGACACCTCTGTGTGAGAGTTGGTGATTTTGGCTCATGGCCCTAATGTCATTTCATTGCTTTGTACATCAAAAGAAAGTCCTCTGACACAGACATTGGTTTACCTTAGCTGGAGTGACTCATCATTTTCCCACAATTAAATTTTTGAGCTCTAATGCAAAGCAGACTTATCTGCTTTGACAGGACAGCACAGAATAAACAGAAAAGACTAAATTTGTATTGGCAGCTACCACTGCGCTGCAGTTATGAGTAATACAGCATAAGTAGAAAGGACACCAAGAAATCAAAATAGATTCTAGTTGCTGGAGAACCAAAAAAGAAGAAATATCTGATGATCCCAAGTCACTCTGTTTGGTACCGTGTCAAGACAGCGGCTGGAAACAAAAGAAGACATTTCCTTTCTTTCTCCCCCATCTATAAATCCCTTTCATTTATTTTAATAATTATTTTCCTAGGCTTATTTAAATTTTGCCACACTATTTGGATATAGTTTTTATATGCTAAATATACTAGGGAAAAAATGATCCTTACAGTTTGGACCAACATTCAAACATGCGGACTTCCTCAAGCTCAGGCCCTGACTCACTCAAGCCAGTGCTTCCCACACAGTCTCCCATGTACACAAGTCTCTACATTCCCACCAAGGAGGTGGAACTCTTGGACACGGCGTGACCCACTGCGGCAGCGGGGGCTCCAGTGGCCCCACAAGACCTACCTGCAAACAAGGCCATATCTGCACTGATGAACACTCAAGTTTGGGTTGTAATGGGTACATCCTGAAGGCAGGCATGGTTGGGGACATCTGTCATGCCTCGAAGACCTACCACAGGGGTGAAAACAATATGTCATTTTATACCCAAACATGTAGAAGTTGTTGCTTTCATGTCTCTGCTCACTTAGCAGCCACAGTCACACAGAACTGTCTTGATATTAAGATCCAAAAGGCTGATCATCTTAGATGGCCCAAGTACTAAGCAGAACTGCAGAAGTTCTAGAAAGTTGCTCTAGATGGGTGAGCTGCTGTGGGAACTGGTCATTACAATAATTCAAAGCGTGTCCAACTTAAGCTCAATGCATTTCAACAATTTTAATCAGGTACATTGTCAACTCCTGTTTTAAAAAGAGGTGATAGGCATACCATCTCATTTCCAGTTGAATTTTACCTTGGAGATAGGTGGCTGTGGAAGGGAAATGATCTATAAACTGAACAGCTTTGAAAAAGTACCCTCAGTAACATTTTTTTCTAAATGAAAAGGTATGCCCTGAATTCAAACGGTTTTAATTCAATCCAAGTCCATGAGCCTAGTGTCTCTGACTGGCTGGATGGCAATTAACCAATCAATTAGAAATGTTGGGCACAGGGATATAGAATTTAGATTACATGCTCACATCATATTGCTCCAAATTTACATGTGCAATTACTGCATCTGTACACACAGATCAATAAGCAGCATGCTCAGATAAACAGAACTCATTGGTATGTGCTTAAGGAAATTACAACATGATTACATACAGTTACAATTTTGGATTCCAAACCTTTGTACACTTCTCTCATGATATTTCGTAATAGCTAATTGCAACAATATCTGTGCAGTGTATGTAATTCAAAATGACAGGAGTTCTTAGAAGGTGAATAAGATCAGTTATTGAAACAGCAAAATTATTGCCAATTGACAAAATTAAATAAAAAGGCAATGTCTAAAGAACCTTATTCATATTGGCCATCAACAATAGTGGGAGTAAACACAGTGCAAGTGTGTTTTTGGACTTTTATAAAAAGGTCTTCATGCTAATGGATTTTTGATAGGCTATCGCTAATGAGAGGTACAAGAGCATCTCTCTTGCCTTTCAACATGGAATCAATTTCCTGGATATAATTTAGGATCTCTGTGTGTGTTCATTTCACAGAATCACAGAATGGTAGAGGTTGGAAGGGACTTCTAGAGATTATCTAGCGCAACCCCCCTGCTCAAGCAGGAACACCCAGAGCACGGGGCACAGGGTGGCATCCAGGCCGGTTTGAAGGTCTCCAGAGAAGGAGACTCCACTGCCCCTCTGGGCAGCCTGTGCCAGGGCTCTGGCACCCTCACAGCAAAAAAGTTCTTCCTCACATGGAGGTGGAACTTCCTGTGTTTCAATTTGTACCCATGTCCTGCCACTGGCCACCATGGAGAAGAGTTTGCCCCCATCCTTCCTACATTCTCCCTTCAGGTACTTATACATATTGATCAGATTTCCTCTCAGTCTTCTCTTCTCTAGGCTAAACAGGCCCAGCTTGCTAAGTCTTTAGGATATCCTCATATCCCATATAAGTCTTTCAGCATATCCTTATACGATAGATGCTCCAGTCCCTCAGTCATCTATGCTGGACACTCTCTAGAAGCTCCACGTCCTTCTTGTATTGGGGAGCCCAGAACTGCACCCAATACTCCACGTGCGGCCACACCAGAGCTGAGCAGAGGGGGGGGATCACCTCCCTTGACCTGCTGGCAACGCTCCTCCTCATGGAGGCCAGGATCCCATTTGCCTTCTTGGCCACGAGGGCACACTGCTGACTCATGGTAAACTTGTTGTCAACCAGGACTCCCAAATCCCTCTCCATGGAGCTGCTTTCCAGCAGATCAAACCCTAATCCGTACTGGTGTCTGGGGTTATTCCTCCCCAGGTGCAGGACCTTGCATTTGTCCTTGTTGAACCTCACAAGGTTCCTCTCTGCCCAGCTCTCCAACCTGTCCAGGTCCCTCTGAATGTCAGCACAGCCCTTTGGAGTGTCGGCCACTCTACCCAGTTTGGTATTGTCTGCAAACTTGCTCAGGGTGCACTCTGTGCCCTTATCCAAGTCATTGATGAATAAGTTGAACAGCACTGGGTCCAGTACTGATCTTTGCGCATCACTAGCCACAGGCCTCCAGCTAGACTCGGTCCCATTTATTAGAACCCTCTGAGCTCTGCCATCCAGCCAGTTCTCAATCCACCTCACTGTTCACTCATCTAACCCACACTTCCTGAGCTCCCCCATGAGGATGTTATGGGAGACGGTGTCAAAAGCCTTGCTGAAGTCAAGGTAGACAACATCCACGGCTCTCCCATCGTCCATCCAGCCAGTCATCAACATCATAGAAGACTATCAGGTTGGTCAAACACGACTTCCCCTTGGTGAATCCATGCTGACTACTCCTGATCACCTTCTTTTCCTTGACATTTGTGTACACATGGCAAAGCATAAGATGTGGATTTGCCCAGGTCTGTGCGTATCCTGTATAAGCCAGGATGGTTAGAGATTGGCCGTACACAGCAAGTCCTGACTTCTCTACAATAACTTCTAAGACTTTCCCAGGACTAGGCTGTGGCTGTGCAGGCAGCCCGGTTTTCTGATCTCCTAAGGTTTTCTTGTGGAAACTGGGATCAGTAAGCAATACAGTAACTAGACAGTTTCATAGAGCAGTAAAACTTGCTATTAAAAATAAGGATATAACAAAACATAAGAAAAAAGATTTAATGTAAGTAAGTGCTCTCTCTTTCTTTCCTAAGTTTTACATAGTTCTGGATGCTTGAGACCTATTATCCTTTAGCCCTACAAGACAGTGTCTGTGTCAATTAGCTCCTCATAAATAAATCCCTAATAAACTGGCCATCACCTTAGAACACAGGGAGTTTTTAACTGATTACAGCCCTTTTGATCTGTTTGCTCCCTGTCACACTGAAACACCTGTATAATTTTGGCCAGAGTCTGGAAGGAGTATTTCACAGCTCATAGCTCATGTGTTGTTTCTTAACCCCATGCCCTGTTTACCAGAAGTGGTTTTATCTGGATTTTTGCTGCTCCCTGCTTATATCCTAACAACCACTTACTATATGAAAGTCCTGCATACATATATATCTATATATAGTAAATATATTCATACAGTAAACATTCATGCCCAAAGTCAGTCACATGCAGCATTCATAAATTAATGCCACAGTCTCATGTCCTTCACTCTTTTGTTTTCATTTTAAGACTCTTTCTTAATAAGAAATAATGAACACCAACACCCAGTTATTCAGCAAACCAAAGCTTATAAGCAATCAAATTAAATTAAATTAGTACAGCCAAGCAAACAAAGCAGTAATCATTCAAGTCCTCTATTCAAGCTGGAGCCATAACGATAGACTGAAGAATAACGAACAACAATACTTTCCAGTAAAGACAATTAGTATTATTTTTTAAATTTATTTTTTGAAAATCTTAAATGCTAAGAAAATACTGAGTTTTTTGGCATGAAAGTATCCTTTTAAAGAGTCTTTTCTACTCACTTCAAAATGTGACAAGTCCCAGGCAGAACCAGCCTTTTGTAAGTGTCATGTTACTCGAGTATATTTAGCATTATCTTTCATACACAGTTTTAGCTCGTATCCTCCTGGGAGTCTCCACCACTTTCCTTGAATGTACTAAAACAAGGATCGGTCAGTCCAGAAGAGTAAAGAATGAAGGCATTAAAGAATAGTCTTGGGTCAAGAGTTATTATTGCTAGAGGCCTCCAAAATCCAGTTATGGGTTTCAGCAAACCCTGTGGGCTCTTATGATAATGCTTTTCTACAGTATTATTGTTATATGGCATTAAATCAGTCAGATTCATGAGCAACAAGAGGTCAATGTCTGATTGAAATTCATAAGGTCAAAAAGGAAACTAAAAATCAATTTATAAGATATGAAGATTTAGGTTCCAACTATATCCATGAGCAATAAAATTTCACATCCATAAATGTAAGAAATCAGTTATTAAACTTGGGGGGGGGAGAAGACTTATTAAGTTTTACACACACATAAGGCAGCTAACACATAATTTTATCAGACATTACTGAAATCCTATGTGTAATATAAGAGATGATGGGCTAAAATGCTAAATGGTTTAGCACTAAATTATTAAGTGATGTATCCCTAAGGTATTAAACAGATAAGAAATGCAGAGCAGGTGTCTCTCCCACCAAATCTTGATCACTAGTTTAAGTGCATATTGATAACAAATGCACTTTAGAGGCAAAATACTATTAGTAATATTTTTACTGTATGAAACCCTTATGTCAGAATGACTAAAAGCTTCTACCTGACAAAGAAGTGTTCATATATATATATATAGAATATATATATATAAATTGTTAGCTCCCTGTAGAACAGAAACGAAACTCCAAGGTATTGGAGTCAGTTTGATACTTATACACAAGTAAATAATATAGGTGGAATAACAACTGTATCATGTTAAGAATGAGAATTATAACAAGAGCACTTACCTGTTCTGAAATGAAAATCCATTTTTATTAAGATTACAGATTAATGGAAGTGCATATAAGCCAGAGAATTTAATAATGTAATACTACAGTAAACAGTGGCGATTGTACATCTAGCCAACACCATCAGTGCATTTTGTTAGAATACCCTTTTCTTTTGATTTTAGTTTTATATTTTTAAACTTTTATTCTAACCATCTCAGAAAGCAGAAAAGCAGCAGAGTGACAGTGATGTCCTCTGCAGCATGAATGCCTTGTCCTGCGTAAATCATCTGTCGAGGGGTGTGTGTACGCTTGCCCAGAGAGTGGTGTTTAAATGTAAAATTGATATTTTAGCTTTTTTCTATATCCTGCCTCATAAGCAAACTCAAAAGGCCAAACACAGAACTACTCCTCCTTCAAAGCCTTCTTCATTCCCCCTGTTTGGAACTGCTCCATGGCCTTCCTGGATCTCACCCACTCTTGCTGCATGGTAGCATGGTGTTATCAAGAAGGTTTTTGGAGCCAACGTTGCCATAACCAGGGTATTCTCAGAAAACATTTCCTTCAAGAGCAAAAGCCAAATACTACTTTGTAGCTCTCCATAAAAGAAGAACTGTGACAATGTGAACTCTGCATACTGGAAAGACTCAGAAAGTGAATAAAAGCAGTCAGTCTGGATCGTGTTAACAGTAATGTTTGGGGCTGAGCCATGACATTTGGAGCTGGAAATGTTAAAGCTTCAGTACAGCTCCACATCCCATCCACTTCCACCCTTTCCTCCTTTGAGCCTCTCTCTTCAAAATACACCTCTTTGGTGAGACTAAAGAACTTGATAATGTTTAATCTTGGGTAGCTCTGTTAAGCTAATATCTAATCTCTCATTGCTGTCTTCATCCTCTGCTGCTCAGGTTTCCCTTTTCCCTCCCCAGATCTCCAGCTCCAGGTAGCAGCCCCGGATGGAAGCTACATGGGCTGACACACTGTTTGGTGCAGAAGAAAAGACTGATACGGGATAAAAATGGTGCACAGGGCTCAGGCAAGCCTCAAGTCTCAAATCTGGTCCAAATGCAGGTCCCAAAGAAGTTCAGAAGGACTTTTCTTGAGTTTGACGCATTTTTCATTTATGTAACAGTTCCAATCCAAGTATAATGCGAGTCAGACCCCCAGAATTAGAACATCGGCCTTAAAATAAGGGGAATTAAAAATAGTAATAATACTTTTTCCCCCCTTGTATTGTTCTGTTTTTCATTAGTTCTTTCAAGTTGGAGACTAGCATTTATATTTCCAAGCTTTGCTCTCTGGTTGAGAATGCTAATAATTACTTTTGAAAGATAAAAATATGAAACTCCTGGATAACAACATGGCTGTAGGGATTTAATGAATCCCCATGGGACTTCCTGAATTGCTAGAACAGGCAGCATTACATCACATGATGAGGATACAAGATGTGTTCAGAATAATCATCTAAAATTAAGGCAGATGATAATTTTTAGCGGTTTCCCCTCTTTTTTTTTTTTCTGCATAAGAGCAAACTGCCATTGCTCAGGACTTGCTAATGTACTAAACAAGAAAAACATTAATGTAAAACGTAAAAAACCATACTTTTGGCTGTTTACAAAGATTCTTTGGTTAAAGAATTGTTACAGTAAACACTGTTTAGTGAAAATTCTTTTTTTACTCTTTAGTAAAAGACTGTTATAATTGTATACTAGCAACAAATTCATATAACAATTTTAAATTATAAGTCATTATATAAGAAGATACATAGTATGACTAGCAGGATACCCAAACACTACTGTAAAGTGAAACAAAGACCTATTAATACAATACACCTACTTAATAAAAGTTGCTTTCATATTCAAAATCAAAATATTAAAGCATACTCCATATCTGAAAGTCAAAAGTGAAAGAATAAATTAACTAAGGTTAAGAACCTTGTAGCAGCTGACTAACAAAGCTCTAGGGCATTATAAAATTTCATGCTCTTGTAATAAAAAGGATAAAGAATTGGCTAGAAGACCACTAAAAGTTAAAATAAATGAACATAAAGTAGATGAAAAAACTTGACACGACTGAGACCACAAATGTGTAAAGACCAAAGACACAGTTTTAAGCCATTAGAGGACTGAATTAAATGCAAAATGAATTCTAGCAGTAAATTAATAGAAAATTACAAAGGTAAATGAGCTCTGTTTCACACTTACAGAAAACTTTTTATATCATTTTTCTTTCAGTACTTGAAGACATAAAAGTGTGATGAGTTAAATTCTGGCATATGACCAAAACAGAAACAATTCCTAATATTTCTGCATATAGAAAGGTCGTATTTTGTAGGACTGAAGCATGATCAAGCAAGACATTTCCTGCTAAAGATAAGGATGGAGTAATTTACTACTAAAAGTCATAAAAAAATAAATTGCCTTTATGCAGTGTAAGAAAAGTTTTACCTCTCAGCTCAGCCCCACCTTCTGTTATGTAAACCCTCAAAGGAGATGATGAAAAATGATTTAATTTTTGGCCTTGTTTCATTAACACCATTATTAGACTGAGGAGGGAAAATGATAAACAGTTAGAGGAGTTGCAAGGTGTTGGAGAGAAACTTTCTTTGGCAATCCAAATCCGTATTGCTTGCAAAATTAGTCAAACTTTAGTCATTTAGTCAAAATACATGAGCAAACAAAACACATTCTGCTACTGATAAACCAAAGCCTCCAAAAGGAAAGTCCCCTGTCTGTAGAAGGTCTGGTCTGAGCACTGCAATCCAAGATGCTAAGAGTGTGACAAAGCATTCCTGGTGCAATCTGGCTTTCTGCAAAGGTCTATCAAGAGAGCTTCACTGTAAACTGTGTCTCATTTTATGCTTTAAAAAGTCCTATCTGACCTATGACCAAATTCCCCCTTCTTGTACACAGCCAGCTGTAACGCACCTGTCTTAAAAATATTTACTCCTCTGTGGTCTTCAAAATCAGCAAAGAGCAAGCATCTTTCTAAAATCATCAACAAGCTAGTTTATGTCAACTACACAAGTACAGTGACCAGAAATGTTTTTTTTTTGCCTGGTGTTTGCATGTCTCTACCATCAGAACTACAGATGGCTTTGAGGGCTCGCAGTAAAACTTCTGGACTTTGGCTTCAGCAGCTCATTTTGAGAAGGTGCCTTTTTCCAGTCCTTCATTTCTGGATTTCTTTTTGGCCCTGGTGGTCTTTGCAGGTATTTTACACCACACAGTACCTTGTCATTCAAGAGATTATTTAATTGGTGAATAACAGTCAGAAGACCCAAAAATATGAAAATAACTCATCCAACCAATATATTTGCCAGTACTTATAATTTATTACAGAATATCTGTCAGGAATCTGCCCATGTTCCCCATGGACAACATTTCACAGTTTAGCAATAAATGCTCGTCATGCAGTATGTCAGCAAGGGGCACATACACTAGCAGTTGAGACCCCTTTTTTAAAGCTTGGCTGTTGGCAGTAGCGATAGCACTGGTTGTTCTACAATAAGGAACTCCATGTTCAAGTCTGAGCACGATTCTGAGTTTCACCTCATTCTCATCTTGCAATAGCCTTAAAAAACAAACAAGCAAACCAAGCTTTAATGACCAAAGCTGAATCTTTCACCGTAACAACGTTTGGCTGCGGAGGCACGAGAGCAGTAGTAGATTGGGAGACCTGATATCGTGGCCCATTGCTCGATGTGCTGTAACTGACATAGTAACCATTATTTAACCACTGATTTACCTACAGCGATGACAGCAAGACCCTCCTCAGTCTGCTTCATTACTTTTCTCCTCACGCCTTTATAGAGCCGTAAAATAGCTTTCTTACACGTTTGAGAAGGCATGTCCTAACGGGAAGGACGGTTGAGCCAAGTCTCTGAACGCTTTGCTGGACACTGCTACAAACGCCAAGAGAAATGCCAGAGAGCTCTGAAACACAACCATTCCCCTTGGGGCAAAGATTTAGGCAGATATCTGGAAGTTAAGAGTACAAATTCTTGGAGCCACCACTTGTAAAATGCTGCAACCTGCCCGGGTAATGTGACAGCTACACTAATCTCTGGGAGAGAACCTAATTATTTTGTCAGTTAAGGCCACAACTAATTCATTCATTTAAAAAAAGTAGTAAGTTTTGGATGAAAAATTTGGAGGCTGACTTTGATCCTTTGCTAAGTTTAAAGAGAGCAAATTAAACTCTTTTGAAATTAAGAAGGTAATGGAAGAATTTGAAGCTTAGCAGCATTTGTGACAATGGGCTCCTATACCAGCTTTCAGATTTTTGCAAGAGTACCATCGCTTCTCTTCATTAAGAAACTGTCCTCTTCCTTTTTCTCGACCAAAGCATCAATCTGACCATTTCTAATGAGATATAGGATAATACTGCATGGACTATACTTGCTTGTCAGCCACTGCCTGATGGGTTTAAAGAAAGAAACGATCCTTCATTAATTAACCTTCACTTTCTATGTAGATTCACTCATTGAGATGCAGGTAATTAAACCAAGGTCATTTCAAGGACTGACAGAGGAAAAACACCAATGCAAGGTGGTGCTGCTGTTTTGATAGAGGGCTTTCACTACAATTGCTTCAGTATAATAGTTACACATGCAAAGTTGGCCCTCTTTTTTAATGACAAGTCCTCCCAAATCTGAAGAGGTTTTGGACCTCACTTTATAGACTTGGCATGTTTTTTAGGATGGATTACTAAAAGAAAATATCATTAAAATGAAGATTCAAGATAAAAAATAAAAAAGAAAAATACATATGACAAAAGCGGGCTAGCTTACGGAGAAGCTTAGCTGTAACTGCCTGCTGAAAACTCCCTGCAAAGAAAGAGTCAGTCTTGTTTCTCAGTGTACTGTTACGTTCTCCAATTAAAAAACAACTATTTAAGTTAAAAACATAATGCTAAAATACAGAGAGAATTTATCTTCTTGTTCAGATTCATTGATTTTCATTGATTTCTAACCCTTACCATGACAATGTAAGCCTATATAAAACTCCATGGTGCAAACTGCTTAGTCACAGGTAAAAGTCTCCAGTTACAGAGTCACAGTCACTTGCAGATTTAACTATCGACTTTTGTATCCTCCAAATTAGCCATTACACCCATCCACGCCATGTGAAATTCCAAAGCTCGATCACTGTGGAGAGCACAGGGAATACACATAACCTGCAAATAGCCTTTAGCTCTTTCCAAGTGGTCCCCTTATAATTTAAGTGTGAGATTAAAGTTGTATGTTATAGATTTTAATAACTATCTTCCATTTGGTTTGCTGAGTACCTCTTGCTGTGGATTATATGACCTACTCACCAGCATGTCCCATTATGAGCACTTAACCTTGAAAGTTGTAAAGACAGAACATTTAATTTGTTAAACACAGTCAAAATCAGAAGGTTATATAATTACAGGTAATTTGGTTTAGCACTTCTAATACCTTCCAATTATTAAAATAAATTTTATTGAAGATTCTCTTCTCCTGAAATGAAAAAGAAGCAATAAATATGGAAAATTTGGAGTATCATAGAGCACAAATATTTGTTGAAATGTATATAAAAATTTGTTTCAATTAAGACCCTCAGTACCCATTGCTGTAATAAACTTTTACAAGCATGGATATGCAAAGAACTTTAACGTTAATGGCTATGCAGAAGATCTTGCAGATCAGAATGAACTTGGATTTCTTTTTCCACACTGTTTCCGGTATTTCCCAAACATTGGAGAATTACTCATCCAGACCCTGATCCACCCACAGCTTATATTTTGATGCCTAAGATATTGCTGTAGATATCAAATGAAATAAAATGCACTCAGAAAATTACTATCTTCCCATTAAAACTCTACAGCTAGTCACACAGCAAATTATTTTATAATGAAATTAAACAATAAAATATATCAAAAAGTTTAAATTATATGCTGCAGAAAGAAAGACTGAATACCACATAACTGAATGTGATTGTGATGCTCAAAGCTCTGCTACATGTTCAGTTTTTATGGCAATGAGGGATATACAGGATCCTATAGAGGTTATGAAAGAAGGACATTTGCAAATTTCAAGTTAGTTGATGATTCAGTAAAAAGCATTGTATCATTTTACCATCCACATATGATTCCATGCCTTCAAAATGACTGCCTTCAATGGGCAAAGGATGCAGGTCTAATATTGCTGTAAACTGGCCTCAAATTAGATTTTAGGAGATGGTTGATGATTGCAACCTAGTGTACTGTAAACTGTTAAGAAAAGTTTCATTAAATATTTTCAAAATGGAGATAGAAAGTGAGGTCATCAGTTAGATACCACAACCTGAGGATCCTAGCTTAAAAGTTAATTTTCCATAAGAACCAACCATAAACAGTCAAACAACGAAGACATCCCGAAGCTGGAATGTCAATGTCACGCCCGGGAATGTCACATGAACCAAGCAGTGGCCCTTGGATAGGGCCATAGGGCTTCCCAAGGTACCACTCAGAACAAAGCTGTGATTTAGTGGCAGGAGAGATGCAGTTGTGTTTCAGAGGAGCACATCCAGCAACCAGCGTGCCAGGCACACCAAGGGCACGCGTGCTCGTGCGCACACACAAGTGAAAGATGTGCACATAGAGCAGCCGCATGCCAACTAGCCAAAGCTGCACTAGATATCCACATTTTATGTGAATTACCAGAACTGTAAAAATGAGCAATTAAAATTGCTTTTCGTTTAGACATTGTTTTTTTAATTTTAAGTGCCATCATTTTTTTCCAAGATGGCAACAGTGTCAAAATGTTTGTTTATGCAAAATTCTAAAAGTCAAAAAAAAAAAAAAAACCCACCCAAATCAAACAAACTAAAAATATGAAGTCAGCTGAACCTGAATGGAGCTCCAATTACACCCGTTTTATAAAAGCTTTTGCTGAAAGCATTTGAGCTTAATTAGGTTAAATTATTTCAAAGCATGCCCAGTTGTTGTAATTTGTTTATAATACCAAGTTGCTCTTTGATCGTGAATGTTCATTTTTATAAAAACCCTGTTATCAGTCTGAGGATAAGAAATGAAACGAATAGGTTTTGTGGCAAGAAAATTTGGAAAAATTTAAGAAACTCAGAAAATAGCTGCCCTATTAATAAAAGAATGATGAGAATTTTTAGCTAGCGAGGGCTCTAGGGTAAGAAAATTGTTTTTTTCAGGAGGAAAGAGGAAACTAAAGTGTGATTGCTTACACATCCTAACTGTGATTCATAAGAACCAGGAAGATTTGGTAGCCTTGAAGTATCTTGAATAACATGTTATCTAGTCTCAGTTTGAACTTTGCGAGTTCTTGGGTAAAGCACCAGTAATAACCACTCACACTTTCTATCCTCAGAAAACCTGCCCTTCATTCTCCTAGAAGAGGCAAGAAAAGCACTCTGCATCCTCAGAATTGTTGTTTGATTCTAATAGTTTAAAAAGATTTTACCACAAAGGTGAAAAAGGCAAAATATAGTACAAAGGGACCTAAGAAATTACTCCAGCTCTTAATTCTAAAAGAAAGAACCTTAGCTGCTGGTGGAATTGGGTAATAAGAACATACTCAGACCATATTTATTTAAAAGCATGAATCTAGGTTAGAGGCTTTAGGCTGGCTTTTTCAGCTTCTCTCTCTTTTTTTTTCTTTCTCTCTCTCTAAATCTTTTACGTGGTAAGATGGGTGCATTAGCCGCACCGTTTTTGAGCTGAAGATCATCCAAAATACATGAATACATCCTGGCCTTTGGGAAGGGCTGTATTCACAGAGCATTTAAATGAGGTTTTTCAGATATTGCATGAAGATATTTTTGCACTCATAGGGGAATAACGCAGATCTGTCTAAGGTTCTTTGTACCAGCAAAGCGCTCTCTCTCTCTCTCTGGAACTTGCTGCAGAAGAGCTTTAAGACTATATTTTAAAAGTGTTTTTTTTTTTAAACACAGTTGATATCCTAACTTGTCTTTATGCATTCTTGCACACCCAAGGATGCCATGACCAGTCATCTCCATGCAAGCTCACTTGATTTACGCATATATAAGTCATTGATGCAAATTAGGCATGCAATGTTTATACATTTTTTTAAATGTAGGTCTTAATGACTCATCTTCCAAAATAAAATTAATGAAGAGCAATATGCAAATATTTTCTCATTGACAATGAAGTCTTGAAGAAACAGCCAAGAATCCTGTAACATTAGTAAGGCTGAACAAATAGCTTATAGGAAGCAACTAAGGTGATGAGTTCATCTCTTTTCTTGTTCACAATTAACTTTGAATTATTTCTACTTTTTTAAATGTATTTGATACCCAGCATTTATGCTGAGATAGGATCAGGTATTTTGTCAAAAATGCTGGACACATAAACTCTATAGGTACTGTTTCAAAACTTACTGATTATTTGCTAAGCTATATCTCATCCTAAGTTTTGGACATCACAGTGGACAGAGACTTCTTTTGATGGGTGACCTTGGCAGTTTGAACACTGCGATGAGTTAATTATGCTGAGAGGACTTAAATCATATGGTATTATTTTTGCTCCAATTAGACTGTGTTTGCTAACTATACTCATATTTAAGAGTTTTTAATCTGCTTTTCATAAATGTTATGTAACATTCCTCTAAAAATTGCTATTTCAGTTAACATTTCTGCCCATAAATCACTCACTGGAATATTAAGAGGAAGCAAATATGAAAGGGGTGTGAATACAGCTGAAGGGTGTTCAATGTTTTATTCAAGAGAATTTTCATGGAAAATATTTTGAGGTGTTTGCTTAGATCTAATCATTACCATGGGACACTCTGGAAATCCAATAGTAACAAAAGTGCCAAAACTAGAAAGCAATTAAATACATTTGAAGAAAAAAGAATTCATTTTATGGTTGTGTTGAAATTTTGGTGCAGGAAGGAGGAAGACCAGCATTTCCCACTGAGCTAAATTCCACAATTCTCTCGGCCTTCAGCAGTTTGGAAGGCTTTAGCTCTCACCTAAGCTGCGCTAGACCTTCTGTATCTACAATAAGTTTCTGTTTTTTGTCAAGATTTTTTTGCCAGAAGTTTGGCTACGGCTGCACACCAAGCGGAGGCAGGCTGTTTACATTTCCTCTGAAATATTGCAGGCAACAGAAATGTCTTGGGAAAGAGATCCCATCTGAAAGGCATCGCATTTTAGCTTTGCCTACATCCAGCAAGGCAATTCAAGTACCGTGAACCAAACAGCCCGATAAATTAGCCCAGGCAGAGTGTCCCTCCATGGGAGGTAGGACACCTTTACAAGACAGCCTGGCACATTTCTAGTGATCTAAATTATACTGAACCTATGTGGACTTTACATTTCACTCTAACGGAAGTTGAGGAAATCAGTCAGATCAGAGATGCTCTCAATAACTTGATGATGGAATTTCCAAAGGGGGACTAAATTTTCCCATGGTGCTAGGGCTTCTCTGTGCCTTCTTTTATCATCTGTTAGTAGTGTGACTTGTCATATGCACTGAAACGTGAGAAGGATTTTCTTGCTTAGCATCAACCCTTACCTGAGCATCAGCACTTGTCTTACTTCACAGTCAATGAGATTTTTGTCTGGGCTGCATCTTCAAGTAGAAAACAACACTGAGAATTCACAGAAATTCAGTGCCCTCTTCCCCTCCTCTGATAAAATACAAGATAATGAAGACATATCTGAAACACAGTTGGTCAAATTTTAGGAGACCAAGATATGAAGATATTTCATAAATTACGATGGATGGATGGATGGATGAACTTTTGTTGGATAAAAGAATGCCAAAGAGCCATATAGCTTTTTTCCCCCCCCAGGATTCAGCACTTAGCAGCTATTCAATTACTATTTCAATATAAAGCACAAATGCAACAGCTACTTTACACTATACTTCATATTTTACTTTCTCATGAATATAGAATTGTATTGCTGATCACACAAGCATCACACATCTAAGTCCTAATATCCATAGCCTCAAAAAGCTGATGCCACAGAAAAGGATTCTTTTTTTATTGCATTTCAATTGTCTGAATACTCAGAGAACTGTAGCATCTCCCAGCTGCTAGGGGCTTTCATTTAGAAAAAGGAGGAGGCAATTATATACTATACATTTTAGGAGCTCATTTATGGGGTACAAGGAGATCTTGGCAGATTTTGTTAAATATGATAAGCTACATCATGCAAGCCTAACTGAAAACCATGGATCCATGTATTCCTAGAGCCAATCAACATAGTATTTAGGTGACAAGCAACATTTGTTAACTGTTCTGACATCTTCCTTTGGCTTTGTAAGTCCTGATTTATGCTCACAGGGTGCTTTGCAAATATGAACCACACTTTTTGTTTCATATTTTATACATGCTTGAGCATGCTTTGTTTGTCAGAGTTGGCTCTGGCCAAACACGCTGAGTTAGAAAACCCAAATCCAGGGAGTACTCTGAGTCCCCATGATGTAAGCAGCAAGAAAAGAATGCAATGTTTGTCTACTGCCTAGCAGCCTTAATCACATCTTAGCAGAGCCATAATTTTTAAGAGTATTAATACTGGTTTGATGAAGCAGAAATCACCCTTCAAAACTAGCAAAGAACTTACTGGCACTGTCACTGGCAGGTGGATTTGTAGGGTTACTGGTGATTAAAAGAACTGACTTTCACAGTAGGGAACATTCCAGATACAGAGGTTAAGGGCAGAGCAGTGCAAGAATGACTTGCACATCACATTGCGACCATCTCTGGAGACAGCTCATTTGCTTTAGCAGTTCTACTTGCCTGCAATGGTGGTTCCAGTAGAGTTGGAACACATGGACCTGTATGTAGCATGAAAAACACAATTGTTCCCTTTAGGAATGAGATCTTTATCAAATAATAAAACATTGTAATGTAGGTATTGATGAGATAGACCCTCCAGGCTCTATCCAGGGTTATTTCAAAAAAGCACAATTGGATAACAAAGGACAACAACTGCCTCATATAAATAACAGACAGTAACATGGAATACATGAGCATAAAATACGAAATCATAAAACTACAACATATTTCTCAATATGTACGACTTGGTCCCAATTCTGCCATCAGTTACAGGGTACAATGACTTCACACATTGTAATTGAAGGCATAATTGAACCAATTTTCTATAATTTTCTATACATTCCCAAAACAAATCCTAAGCTACCCCAGAAATGCATTCACATTAAATGTCTCTAGGCTCCACTTTTATCATAGATCTTTTCATTCCATTGTTTAGTTTATACTGGTGTCATTAGGAAATATTAGAAATGTTAACATTTTAATATAATGGGGTATACACAACAATTTTCATTGCAATATCAACTTTCTTGAAGTTATGAAAATATGAAGTTTTTCAATAATAACAACAACAATAAAAATAATAATAAAAGAGTCACAAAGTCAAACTGTTGGGTGCTGAACTCCTGGATAAAGTTTGATACTTTTTGAGGAAGCAAACCAAGACCTAAAACAATGCACAACAGTCCTGGGAAGAAGAAAAAGCTTTTTTTTAATTTTTTTTATTTTAAATACTAAGATATTTAGATGTGTAAGTCAAGAAGTCCTTCAGCGCATGCCTGAATCATGGCCTAGTCAATTCACTCTGTGACATAAAATAATGTTTGATAATTTGCACAAGGCTTGAAAGATAGCTAGTGATTTGTTGTCTGTAAATCCAATGAACTTTTGACATTTCCTGTTGCCTGGGTGAGGCAAGACATCCATTCAGTTACTAATGGGGAAAAGTTGAGGCATAGTATGATTTGTTTTACTGATGTAAATGTTGTATGGTGCTATATTTTGTGAATGGATGATAGATCTAATGAAAGCATTATGCCTTAGCTACAATGCTGGAGTATTTTATCCTGCGTGAATTGCTATGAGGAAAAATTTGGAGGTGTTCAGGCATTTAAAAACACAGATGGGGCTAATGAAAATCCTTTCAAGCAACTGCTGGCAAAGTTAAGCATTAATATTTTAAAAATATGATTGGTCAACTCTTTGAAGACTGCAGAAACAGATTTTTTTTTTTTTTTACTAAATAAAGACACCATTTTTCAAGTATGCTGAATCATGCAAGATGCAAGACAACAAAAGTCTGGATAAAACATCTTTTTTTTTTTTCCCAAGGACAAAAATTAAAATTGTAAAATTCTAAGTTAATGTGGAAATCTGGCAATGTCAGTGAGGCATCAGTTGGGAAAAGGTTTCTTAGGTCAGGCTGGAATTTAGGAGAAGGAAAGAATGAGTAACAGATCCTCTGAGCAGATACTGCCCTTGAGACTGCAGACTCAGGACTGCAGGAGGATGTGGGATAAACACTGCCTCATCTATCCTATTTAATCAAGGAATATACAACTTAATCAGAGCTTCAACTTTCAGGTACGAATAAATCACTTTTCTATTGGAATTGATCATATTCTCCTATTACAGCAAAACATACTTTTTTGAGTCCTTTTGGGATTTACAACTGAAGAAAGAGGAAGAACAGAAGAAAGAATGGACATGAAAGAGAATGAAGTGGCAGAAACAAAAGAAACAATATGTGTAGGTAAGGCCTCCTTTTCCCTTTGATGAAATACATTACCAGACTAAGCTCAATTTGGCAACTTTTTTCTGTAGGGCAGATTACAACTGGGAGGAAACACTGTAATCACAACTTCTGAAGTCATCTGGAGTCTTGAAATGTTGAATAATGCAACACTTGTCAGAGTGGCACCCAAGTCTTAGCCGAAGGTCTGGGCACCCAAGGCATGTGTGTTGCATGACATTATTCAGAGACTAACCAAGAATTCATGTGGCACAGGCTCATAAAATAGCTACAGGGAATGGGCATAGACACTTCTGGCTATAAGGCAACTTGAATTTTACACCCTGGTGCTACACTGGTATTCATCAGAAATAACAGCAGCCTAGAACAAACTTAAGTGTAGCTTTCATGCTAATACAACACCAAAATGGTGCAGAACCAAACTGCCCATAATGAAGTGCAATGACTTCCTTTGTCAGCAGCACGTGCACCTACCCAAGGGAGGATACGTAACCTAAATTGTCTAGAATAGGAACATTACCTAAAGATGAGGTGGAATCACTCCCTTTCATCTGTTTTCAAGCAGAATTTGCAATAAATGTAAGGGCTGTTTCTGCATGCCTGCAACCCAGTTTGCACAACCTCTCTGCAGAGAGCCCTTTCTGATGCGTTTCACAGAGACATGTTTACAAGATGTCTGAGCTGAAGGGCATCATGTTCAAATTTCAAAGTATGTGAACCTGTGGTCCCACAGTTGAGGACATCCATCAATATTTGGAACCTCATCCTCTGCACATGTTCACCAAGCCAGATGATCTACAGAGATGTAAAAAACAGGGAATATTTGCAGAGAACCTGGAGAAGTTTGGATGGTCTAAAGTCTGGTTTCTATCTTCATTCCAGAAATGGCATGTTGAGATAATCCTTGAAATGACCCCAGCTGTCAACGACCTAATAGGATTTGTAAAGTGCTTTAGGATCATTCTAGATATAAGGTGCTATAGAAATATAAGGTTTTATTATTATTATTACTATAATAAGACAAGCTCCCCATATCCCTTGGTGATAATGCAGCTCACTGGTAGGGATAAACTATGGAGCCAACGCAAACCAGATTATTGCCTCATAAAATGGGACACCTGCCCTATTATCCCTTAAATAATAAGTACATAAAACAAATTTGACTGTAATAATAAAACATAATGGTGAAATATTTATGGGTAATTTTTCAATGCAGCATGCAAGGATTAAGGCATGCAATTTCTGTTGACTTTTACAGGAGTTGCACTGTTAAATCCTCCCCATGAGGTCCACCAGAAACCAATCTGTAATGTATCTGTAAGTCTGTGTATGGTATGGTAAAATTAGACTGAGATTTTAAAATATGATGAACAATCCCAGATTACTCCCCTTGCACTTACCCTCCAGTAGACAGAAAGGGATAGAGTACTTCAGGCAATCCAGCCAGGAACATGCTTTAAATAAGGAAATACGGAAAACTCTCTAGACGAGTCCATACTTCCCCGAGCACACTTGCAGCTAATGCAGTTGTGCATTAGCACAAATGCAAAAATGCATTTGGTTAATGCACTATGGTTAATGGTTAATTAATGCTGACTCGGGAGCTTGCTTGCTGAGAGACATTCAATCACAGCAGCGACTGAAGAAACACAATTGGAACATACAAATGCAAATTGATCTTAGATTGCAGGTTGCAGATAAACAGTACCCGGTGCTTAATATAAACAGTTCTGAGTCTTTACTATGACAAACTAACTAATAATATGAATAATTATTTAAGGGATACCATCAGCATGCATTGATTGTATCTCAGAATTTCTCATTTATTTCTCAACTCTTCTACATTCTTGGAAAAGAATGGAAAGTAACTGGAAAAGCCATGGGAAAAAAGAAATATATATATTTGGGAAAAAAGAAATATATATATATTATAATATATTTACCTTATATTATATATAAAAAATATAATAATAATATAATATATATACACACACACATATAATATATATATACACATTTTTTAAAGCAAGAAAGGTTATTTAAAGGCCAGAGTATTTACTTCTTTCTTAGCATTGGCACTTTTCCAGGTAAAAGGAAGTATCTACTGTTTTCCATAAAAGTCCCTACACCATTGTGCAGTTCAGTCTTGGATACAACCGCCAACACCCCTACAAGCACCCGCAGCCCTGGGTTCAGCCTGCAAACGTACACACTTGCATGACTGCCAGCACCAGCACTCCACTACTGCAGTAATTGCCTGCACCAATTACATGCAGATTGGCATGTGTATTTTCAAATCTGCAGCTGTAACACGACATCTACTTTATGCAGCCAGAGCAGATAGATATACACAATGTGCATGTGTGCATTTGCGTGAAAATCTATTCATGCCTTTCTTCTTAGAGTGCTATCTCACTGCTTGAAGAGTTTCTGTGTTTTCTCTTTGTATCATTCTGGCTCCTAGCACGAAAAGCCACATCCTGTTATGTTTGGTTGCTAGGTGGAGAAATGTTATCATGGGCTTCAGCAATAATTTATCCATAGAGCTAGAGGAGCTGTCATGTACTTCTGACAGTGAGCTGCAGCACTTTATCAGCTTGCCTGTAAATCAACCGTGTGTGGGTGAAGATGCCAGCAATGTTTGATCTCTCTCAGACACTCTAATAATCTGCTTTTGTCTGATTGATTCCTTCACATCACCAAGCACATTGCAACCGAGAGTGGAGTGCCCTCTGTTTATCTCCGTTGGTCATCTGCTTGAGGGCAACAGGGCAGAAAATGCTGTTCTCGCTGAGATGTAAGAGTTTTTTGGAATTAGGGGCTTTACATCATATCCTGGAGCAGGTTTAGTCCAGTAAATCAATGATAGCAAAATTGAATGCACCATAAATACCTCAAACCGTATCTCTTACAAGAATGTAAGAGTAATTCATAGAAACAGGAAAGGTAACTTTGCTGGAAAGAATTACGACCCCTACAAGCTCAAGACATGCAGGTCTTTTACAGCCTGTGTTTACAACTACCCTCTTGAACTTTGGGAAGAAATGCACTGCGCACGGGCATTTGGTTCCAGGCGGTTCAGAGATAATATTGAGTTGAGCAGGACGCTGTCAGAATTGATCACTGCCTCTCAATCCCAAGCCAACTTTTTTAAAATTTCTGTCAAATTCCATTTCACATGGGAGAAGCCGATGCACCACGCCATGCGATGCACCACATTAAAATGGAGCACGACACCGCGTGTTGCACGATGCCGTTCTACCAAATACGTACATAAAAGGATGCAGTCTAACGAGCAGTCGAATCCCCTTTAGGATGGGCAATGTATTTTTCCCTCTTACCAATGGCTCAATAGGTCTGACTTGGTTTTGTTTTGTACTTCATGCTATTCCCCCAGCTGAAAATCAAGAGCTGATTATCACTGCGAGCCTGGCAGCGGTTCATTGTGCAGTGACCTGGGATCAGAAGCGCATTTGGATTCTTGACCTCCATGAAAGCTGAGGTCAGAAGATATTGCGGATGTGATTGACTAAACCCAACGGGGAAGCGTTGGGTTGTACCATCTACTCTCTGGATAGACGCGTAGTGGGACAGCGCAGAGCAGGGCCCTAGGAGACAGCATTAATTCCAACCTGGCATAGTGAGGGGAAAGGATTGTTTCACAGCACCGCTGAATGCTAAAAAGGGGTGAAAATCACACTGCATAATGTATTTGTAATTGTGCTTAAGGCAATGAAACACAGGAGGGAGAAATTCACAAAACAAATCTGGCGTACAGTGTAGGCCTTTGTAGATACTGGAAGAGAAGTCACATCTCCTCCAGATTTACTGCATCGAGTAGCAGTGCTTCAAGAGAGAGGGATCCACAGCCTCTTCTTGGCCCATCCAGAGATTTCCCCAAACTATTACATAAATTGTTTATGGAGACTAATTTCATTGTGAGAAGGCAACCCCTTAGTGCTCCCCAGCTGGCTGACCACACATGCAACACCTTTTATGTGTGGAGAAGGGACCTGCACAGCTCCTCCACATTTAATAGCCCTTATTGTGAAAGCTACATTTTCATTTACAAGACATTTTTTCTCTGCACACATCATAAAAGCAAGCAAAGTGATAAAAGCAAGGAGACCTAAAGTTACAGCACACAGAAGGGTATATTCTTCTGTTCTTTCAAAAACAGGCATCCTCAAATGTGATACTCAGGAAAATTGAGTGTCAAAATATACACAGCTGGCCTTGTCTATGACCTGACTTGGCATCTTTTCAGCATTCCAGTATTTGGAATACAAGGTAAATATTCAGAGAGATATACTTATGTGTACAGACAGATATATTTATTGATACCTCATAACTGCTATACATATAGTACGCTTGTGCTAGTAACAGAGAATAGCTACGAGGATTTTATATTCCTATATGTAGGAACTGCATACTAGTTTTGGATATAGATCCTTTACCTCTCATTAAAGCCACTTACCTATTAGAAAGAAAACTGCAGATCCCAGAGTTTGCTAGACAACAGATCCAGATCCCTACAGGTTTAAATCAGCTGTGTTACTCCACCGACCCAACCATGATTAGTTATAATGATTTAGTGATGGTGGAAGTCTACAAAGTCTGTGTTCAGACTTGTTCTGGTGCAAATAAGAATCAAAGTCTAAATCTTCAATGATCTTAAACATTCTAATTCTAAACTGCTATTCACTTTGCGTTTCAAATTATTTAAAATAAACCTGCTATTATGTCTCAAATAGTTACTGCAATGCTACTCTTTTCAGAGACTTGCATCTTCTAAAAGAGATGTAAGAAATAAAAAAGAAAGGAAGAAGAAAATAACAAAAAGGAAGAACAGAAAAGGAGGAAAATGGAGCATATCTGAGAAAACTGCACTTCCAATGACATCAAGTTATCCTCAAGGGAGATGTATAAGAAGAAGATATTACATGGCTGAACAGTAAATATCACATTTCTTTTTACAATCATGTTTCTGCATTTTATTATATCTTGACTGGCAGATTCATCAATTTTGGAGTTATCCAATCTGAGAAAGGACAGGATAAAAATCTACAGGCTATATTCTCTATGGGCTGAAATGGTTAGTGGCATTTTGTTATACCATAACCTTAAGAATGATTAATGAGAACTATGTTGAAATCCAGAAAATGTAATACATATCTTTTTGCACAAGTGAAAGAAATTAATAAACGCTCATTTACATTCTGGGCATTTCACTCTAGAAAAATAATTAATAATTATTGCACTCCTTTGCAAAAGAAGAGGAATACTAAAGATTGTTTGCCATCAGTGTTTGTGTATATTTATACCACAGGAGTTCTTCCTGCTCCCAAGTTTCCAAACACACAGATGTATGTAAATAGTTGATGCCCTAGAAGCAACAGAAAGAAATTACTTAGGTAACTTTGGGCTAACTGACTTCCTTATGAAGTATTTTGCTGCTGCTGTCAGCTACCAATATATTATTTCCTGAAGTATAATCCCAGTAAGTAGTATTTCTGGATCATCTACCAAAGTGTTGGCCAATGTTGAGTGATTGATTGAGGTTATGACATGACTTTTACTGACAGCACTTTCAGGACTGATACTAACACATGGGACCTTGCTTGTTATTTTGTGGTAAAGAAAAATAGTTGGAGATGGGAAATGGAATTTCCAGCAACCTGAAGAGTTAGGTAATTTGACATCAGACTATTTTTGTCTGATGGTGGAAGACAGGTCTGATGAAACTTGACACACAGCTTACAATTATAATTAATATCATCAGGGGGTTAGAAAAAAACTCACTAACTCATCAGTGTAATTCCACTGGAAGACACATTTTACTACAGAAGTTTACTTTTACTCCAGCTAAGTACCCTTCTACTTGAAGACACTGTTTTCTCTCATACAAACTGCCAAGCTAAAGTAACCTAACTGAATGCTGGCCCCCTTTTGAGAATATAGTTATTTAGATATTTAGTTATTTAGATATTAGTTATCTAGTGGCCACCTGGATCTACACTGGCATCAGATTTTAAAATTGTATTCAAAGGCTACATGTAGCCAGGAATACCATCAAGATTACAAGTTAGGACAGGGGAAGGCAAAATCCAACTTTGAGAATCCTGTTTGCAATAGATTTGCTATGTTCTTCACAGGTGAGTCAAAGACTTCCACATCAGCAGTGAGTCTCAACTGTTAATCTCACAGTGAACAGTTCTCCCTGTACTGAGCTTAACATTTTACCCCCCTCATCTTATTCTTCTTGTAAGAGAAAAGGTTTAGTTTTGAAGCCTTACTTTGAGGCTACTGTAGTAAAATCACATATTGATTAGAAACTTAGACATACTATAAAGTACATGAGAAGAGCAAGAACTGTAAGAACAGGGCCAAAAGTAGTGCAATGATGGAAGAGCAGAAGCCTAGATCTAGCCAATAAGGAAATGACAAGGACACGGATAGGTCTTAAATCTTGCCCTTAATAATCAAACGTTTTTCAGTGCTCCCTGTCTACTCAGGATCCCATGCCCAGAATCATCTCTTGACATCATCTCTTGACCTCTTTTTGTAGAATAAAAAAAAGCTTTAACTCTTCCTTTAAATCTTGACATTCAGCCAGCTGTGTAGGTGGATGATGCAGATTTAATTCCCTCCTCTAGAAAAGTACCATTACAACCAGAGACAGTAACTGACTTAAAACAAGGGGCAAACTTGTGAATTTAAGTTTCACTGGGTTACAAATGAGGGAGATGGGAATGGAAAGCTGCAGGAAAAGGAAAAATGCACCTTCCTTCCCATCTCCATGATTATTTCCAAAGAACATTTCTCTAATTCACACTCAAGAATCAGTGAATTAGATGATTATTTCCAAAGAACATTCCAAAGAACATAATTCACACTCAAGAATCAGTGAATTAAACACAGTCCTTGAAGGAGTGACCAAAACCCACAAAATCTTTTTTCTCCAAGGTGTGTATCTACCTGTGAATCTCCTAGTAGTCTCAGAGATTCAGTGAAAATGAGTCTCCTCCTCGCAGCAGAAATCTGATGTTATCTGCACAGTAGAACAACTTCAGCAAGAGAATGTCCTTGCTCTATGCAAAACAATCTAAAGTTTGCCATCGCAAAGGGTGTGCTTTTAGGAAGGAGGCCCTTTGAATCCTCTAAATCAAAGGGGTTGAACGTGGGTCTGCTATTTGCTAGATCAGTACTCTGAGGAGGTTATTATGTAAAAGATGGAGAGTTCTCCATCTACAACAGCTAAACCTGCGGTTGAGAAGGCGGCACATGGTGATAGGGTATCTGCTACAGGAGAATGCCCTGGTGCTCTGCTCTGCAGGCCAACAGCTCCTGCAGCGAGTCCCTCCAAGACTTACTGGAGACCAACATCACATGAAGCGCGCAGTGGACAGTGGTCTGCTCATCCCTATCAAAACGGTGAGGTTTCTGTATTAGCCCCCCAAAAAATACCCAGAAGGTATGGGAGGGAACTAGGATTTATGTGCTCTGAGGAGCAACAATGGCAAAATGAAAATTACGAGGGTTTCAATGGCTAAATTCCCTGTTTGACTAGACAAGGACTGCACCATCCTTATTTTCAGGAGTAGAAGTTATTTACAGCTGACATATCTCGCTAGATCAAAGGAAGCTGTTGCTGCTTAGCATTTTTGGCCTGTAATCTGCATTAATGTCTTCACTTTTTCCAGATTTAAATGTTAATGAAAACACTGAATTTGCCCCAAAGTATCAGGAATTCAGAGGAGAGGGTGGGATGAAAGTTTCCCAAGATTGTCACGGGATCTTTTACTGTGATATGAGAGACAGGCAGGTGAGTGGGTTACAGACCATAATGAACAGACACCTTTTCTCCATAGAAGGTGTCACAAAGGTGCGCCAAAGTGCTGCAGCTGAAACTATTTTAGAGTGGAGAAGTGCAAATGAACTGGCAAAGCCCTACAGCTAGGTGAATGAGACAGAAAGTGTTTATTTTTTAATATGTAAGTATAAATGCATCACTCTGACCAGTAACAGGTCCCCTCCCTGAGCAGGCAAGGTGAGGAGAAGTCACCACACCAGCTCATGGCCCTGACTGTGGCCAGCAGCTCTGGCCCTTGAGAGGCTCCTCAAGTTGCTTCATTAACAGCACCCCAAATTGCACACTTTCACACACTGACCTGATGAAAATATCAAACATCACAGTAGCTTTTTCTAAGCATAAATAAACAATAAAAAAAAGTAAAGAAACAACCCTATAATCAATTAAGAAACTCTAATGGCATATATTCCACTAGCAGAAACGATCACCTAATTGCTCATTTGATATCACCTGGTCAGCCCTCTGCATGCTCCCCTAACAGAAAAGCTATGCCAAGATTCACTGCGAGATTCCAGGACCACATGCTAATGTAATGGAAGTGTGGCAGCTTTTACTGATTCCTGAGATCTAGGTGTGCAAAATACGTTAGTGACAGACAAGGCATCAAGGA
>NW_010587954.1:130427-181494 GCF_000705375.1 Tinamus guttatus
AGCTGTTCTTCTAGATGTGGTATTAGAGAGAAACTGTAAATTGAGTATTTCAATACCTATCCGCCCCTAATTTTAAGCAGTTTTAAAAAATGAAATAAAGAAAAATGAAGAAAAGCTCTTTTGTTGCATTCAGGACAATCAAACACCAGGGGACTGGATGGCTCAGGGAACTGTTAATGGGATACAGAGTATTTCAAGGTCACTGGTTCAACTCTAGCTCAGGTTAGTAGTAATTGGAAGTCATTATTACTTGATGGCTGTTCAGGAGAATAAGTGAAATGGGTTGGTGGTCTTAATGTAGTGCCTAGTGCACAGCTGTCTCTACCAGACAGGAGTGAGTCTCTACAGATGTCAATTTGATACATTTCATCAGGGCTGAATCTTAAGACAAACAAAACCCAGAAAATAAATACATCTAAATAATTTATAAACAATTCTCTCCAACGCATACTCTTCCAAATGCATCAGTTGTTCTGCAAAGTTGGCATTAACCTGTAAAGACCTCAAGCAAGGTAGGCACTGTCCAAGAGTCTTCACCTCTCTTTGGAACTGACAGGATCCTAGAGGCAACTGCACTAAAAAGGCCTTATTATAAACCCAGGTTGGAGGATATAACACTAATTAATTAATTAAACCTTCCATTAATCAATCCAACCAGATATCATGCAATATGCTAACCTTTCAGGTGCAGGGTAAACTTTCATATTCGAGCGTAGAAAAGGATGAATGATTGAACTACGGTGATTTAGGAAGGAAGCACTGTGCAATGTGTTTGCGGTTTATGATAATTCAGTAATAATAAAAATACCCATAGGGCTAAACTGTATAGGCTGAATTTTGTTCAGAATATTATGAGGAAAATCTTGGAAATAAATGTGTAGTTCTTGAAAGTTAAATAAAAGATTCCATTGGTTTTGAAACACTTTTCACCTTTCCCTAAAATCCGATTTTCTCTGGATTTAAGATTTTTTTTTTTTTTGCAAATGAAACGTACTGAAATTTTGAACTTATTCAACCATATGCAATGTTAAAAGAGTTTCTCCCAAGTGATCTTAATTGGTATTAATTACTTAATCTGAATTACTGCTGAAGAAAAGAATGACGAAAGTACTTCCTTTAGGATAGGGTCCTGAATTGATAGAGCATTTCGCATTATTTATTGAAATCCATTCAAGTGGGTAATGTTTACTATTCCCTTCACATGGAATTATTCCTTCCCGTATTAATCAGACAATTTTTCAAAGGTGTAGTCATGAAATTGGAACGGCTCTGTGCCTAATCCAATATATGTTGCTCAGAAAATATATATCTCTGGGTATGTGTTTACTAGGCAACTGAATTCTAGAAGAGTGACATAGGTGTATGCAGGAGTCCAACTATGCAAACAGATATCTTCTTGATAGAGAATTCATTGCTATGCAACCTATTTTTAGTTTGTACTTAACATGTTTTGAGGGAAAAAAAAACAAAACAAACGAGAGGTAGAGTATTTTCTTAAGTAACTCTGCACAGTGTGTGCCATGTTTGGGATACGCCAATGACTCAGGGCTATAAATAAAAACACAGGGCACCACTGCACTGCTTCGTGCTGCATTACTTAGATAAAGAGAAAACATCTTTGCAAAGTCATGATATGTAACACCAGCAACAGCGATCGGTGAGAAAACCCTAAGGGCACAGGAGTAAAGGGTCCCATGAACTGAAAAATTAGAAACTTACAGTGTCCAAGGGATAATATGTAATAGCTCTGCTAAGACTTGCATTTAAGTCAATCGCAGATAGAATATATTTTGAATTCACATTAGCAGCATTTTCTGTATTCTGTAATGACTGAGATTTCTTGTTCTTACTCAACATAGATTAGACTGGAAACTCATGAGCTTCCTTTTGAAGGGTTTTCAAACCAAATTTGTAGACTAAAGAGCCTAAATTAATCCACAGAGTGATATCACTAATACTATTTCGTACTGTGAATACATTTAAGACAGAGATTTGTAAGTATAAGCTTTTTGTGAGCATTTCATCTTCTGAACGCATATCTGAACAGAGCCAAGCCCCAGACCTCTGGAGACTATGGGCAAAAACTGAAGTCTTATCACAACAGCAAACTGCAGTGTGGCCTGAGACACACTGCTATAAGTACAAGTGAAGCAGCCCAGAAGGAAAATTTATCAGTCTGAAAATGGAATAAAATCAAATTATTTCTGCTTACTTATGTGCAGAGCCCTTTCACAGCCAGCCGATTCTATGGAAACCAGTGGGATCAATCACATAACCCAGAGCTTGCAGGTCCGTCCACACTCTGCTTTCAAGATACAGCCCTACATCATGTAGGCACTTTTATCAAAACATATTTCTACTATTTATGTGTTTATAAATGTGGCACATGCTTTTATAACTTACACTTAAGAGTCAAGTAGCTGATGCAATTGTTTTTTTCCCCTCATTCCTGCATTCTGAAATATTATTTCACTCCTAATTTTCAACCTCCTCCCACCTCCTGCTTTCTCTCGATCACTTTTTATTTTTGCTGGTGACCACAACTGTAGTTTCAGTAAATAAAGCTAGTGCTTGATAATGTGGAACGGCCAGGAGCTTAACTCTGCCCTTGGAGATCGCTTACATCAAACCAGCGATCAAAAAGTGGTGCAGATAAAATTTGTCATCAGGGATTTCCTACAAAAGAATTACAGTGGAGAAATAGCCTGATCGATACTATGGATTTTCACTGCAGGGGCTGATAGTCCAATTGCTGTGAAACACTCGCACAGATAAAAGGGCACGGCTGCCACTTTGTTACAGACTGCTGACTCAGCGCAAAGCCTGTCAGGTATTTATAGGCCAAAGTGATACAGAATTATCACCTTGCAGTGCCCAGCTCTTGTTAGTTCTAAGATTGCCTCCCTTTATGGGATTGCTAAATGCAGGTGAATGGAAAAATGATGGCTAACAGCTGTCAAAATGCAACAGAATGAAGTACTTAAATCTTTTTTTATCCATTAAAAGGGTAACAACCAAACATATATCATAGTGCAGACGTTGTAATGATATTTGGGGCCAGTAAACTAGGGGTTATAAACAACGTACATCTGATCAAAATGGTAAGGAAAATACAAAAGGGGAAAAAGAAAAGCAATAATAAAAATTCTTCTTGTTACTTTGCAAGAGGTGGCTTGGCATTTGCTTTGCTGCTCTCTTGCAAGAATCTCAAGACTGTTTGGACTCCCCTAACGGTCTCATCTATGCAGAGATGATTTTATACCCCATACTGTTTGGGGAATGCCACTCTAGGAAGGCACGGGGACAGCACCAGGAATGTTTGCTCGTTGTTGTAAGCCAGTATTTTACACTCTCACCAAGATAAAATGCTCATAGATACCTAATATTAGCCTGTAGCCTAATATTAACCTGTAACCTAATATTAACCCGAGCACTGTAGACTCATTGACTTCAAGGGCCATTTCACACACAGACACTTACAGGGTCAGATCATGATGAAGGCAAAAGAAATACACCCATGTCTTGGTCCAACAGGTAGCATAACGTATCTCTGTCCTCCTGTACAGCCCAAGATTGACTGTTCTCAGCCATGAGTTATTCCACTTCTCTTACTAGTCTGAATACGTTTCGCGGTGGTGGTGGTAACTCTAAAGGGGCAGACACACTTTTTCCTTCTAGCACTCAGTATAGTACAGGATGTATTTATTTTTTGGAGATCATATACAATCAGAGACTAGCTTTGACTGCACAAGAATAATATTTGGAAGGTCACACAAAAAGCAGTAAAGCCTACTCATATAAAAAGAGACAGGATGTTTGATCAAGAGGATCTGCACAGAATCTGCCTCATCCGTAGGCAGAACTGGTGATGGAGTCCATAAGGTGGTGTTTGCAGCTTAAAACCAGCTTTAGAACTAGATTAAATATGTTTTTAGATATACTGTCTTGGAAGAGACACAGCCAAAACTGGGCCTTAGTGCCCATGTTTTTTTTAATACTGTAACAGTACTGAGAAACATATATTAGGAGTCTGTTTTCCTAGATAATGAATAACCCCACAGTCCATTTCCCAGAAAACTTAACATCCAGTTAAATCATTTTTTTCTAACATTACCTTGCAAAACCATGACATCCTTGGCATATCACCTACTCTTCTATCACCACATTCATCATTTTAAGAATATTTTTACCTGTAAAAATATGATAGGTCTTGGTGAATTCTGCTCTTGGGATATGGGTAGATTTAAGTTTATGTAGGCAACTGAACACTTATTCCTCTCAAAAAAAGTATTTGATTTTCATAACTTCGGTCCATCTTCAGGCATACAAAGTTTTATATATGACCAATTCACCACAATCAAGCTGTATTAGTCACTAAATTAAGACTAAACCAGAGCTCGACTGTTCCCAAAATAACAGCAAGCCACTTGACCTAGCAAAAGCTAGGGGAAGAATCACAAAGAAAAACAAACCAATCTATTCAAACCCATGCATTTCAGCTCATTTCTGTCATTACAAAATTAGATGTCCAGGTACCCGGGCTCCTTCAATAGTCAGCGGAAACAGATAGACACATGAGAGCAAGAGGAAGCCCTGGCCTATAGGGATTTTGGGAAGCAAAAGGACAAAGCAGAGAGATCTGTGTCTCCTCTGATCGACTGCCTAGAAGGGGAGCCTAAAAGGTTCTCCTAGGTGAGATGAATCTCATCCCTCTTGGCTGAAAGAAGGTAATAGCTCCATCATAAATAACGCTTTGAAAATCTCATGCTTGTTGTTTTCTCATGCTTCTGTGTTTTCATCTTCAGTGTTTTGGGGACACAAAAATAAGAGCATTAAAATGCTGAAATTTTTAAATTATCTTGAGAAGGCCATGGCCAGGCACAGCTGAAATTCAGTAGAGTTTACGTACCTAACGCCTTAGACTTCATTCAACAACAGAGCTTCAAACTAAAGGAAGAAATACTGCAGAGGGCTATGATCCATATTATTCAAAACAGCACCACAAATCTGAGTCTACATATTTAGGGAAGAAGCTTTTGGTAAATTTGATTAAATACAAAAGCAAAAGCTTTGGAAAGAAGGTGTGCAAGGGAAAATGCTAAAACATGATGGAAAGCATTAACTTGTAAAAAGGGATTTTACTGTCTAAGAAATGTTACAGGTTTTCAAACCGAAAGCTTTGCTAACTAGGGAGGAAGCCCCACCTTTCTCCCTGCTCCGTAGGGAAATTTCCGTAGCACTTGTCTGAACTGCCGAGCGCTGTAGAATCATAGCTGCTATCATCGCAGCGTCGCCGGATGGAAGTTTACTGTCACTAGCAATAAGCAGTAGATAAAAGGAGGGGAGGGGAAGATAAGAAAACAAAAGGGAAAAATAGAAGCTAAAAAATTCACCAGAGGTGAAAAAAAGGAAGAAGAAAAAGATATACATAAACTAGTTGTTTTTGTCTCTCTAGTTGCTATGATGTGCACAAAGGAAATAGACTGAATAAAATCACATCTCAGGAACACCAACATAAATTCCCCCTTGCTTTGACAAGTACGTAATTTTGTGCAGTGATGCTCTTCACGTCTGGAGAGTTATGAGGCAATTTCATTCCCATCTGACAAATTTACAAAGAAACATTAGAGAGAAGGGATTAGAAAAGCGAGAAATCTTTATAGACTTTTTCCTCAGGCTGTATTTTCCTTCCATCTTTTGGCTCTTCCTTGAGGAATATGTATGAGTGACTCATTCTATATGAACGCCATAACTGAAACACTTAACAGATAAGCATAACATGAAATGTGCTTTAAATCAACTAATTGTATTTACATTATCTGGGAGGGCTGATCCTGATTGGCCAAAGTTTGTGAAAATTTCCCATTGTGCATTTTCAAGATAACAATTTAAAATGGGGGGAAAAAAAGGAAAAAAATCCCTAAAATATTAGCTACCTAACTTTGTAGAAAAGTTAATGACATGAAAATAATTCGCACTTGCAAAGCAGGTTTCCTCATAGACCTCTTACTGACCTTTTTGCACTCATAATAAACCTGTGAAGTCCAATGACATTTTTCCACTTTGTATGTTGGGAAACTGAGGTAGATTAAATGAGATCCTACATTCGTGGAAGGAATAAATGTCACCAGTGCAGTCAACCATTCAACTGACATCTAACTCTGCAGCTACTCCAGTCAGGCCACAAGATCTCTGCCAGCCCAGGTTGAGATGCTTTAGCCCAGTAGAAAAACTGGTCCAGGATGAGAGCAGGAGAGAGTGAGAAGCTCTAAGTGTCTTGCCAATAACACTGCAAGGGCAGGGAGCTACTTGGTTTTGTGGCTTCTCATGGAAAAACAAGGCTGGTCCACCCTTACTGACAGTGGATTCGTCTGGCACCGACTCTTCTAGCAATACATGATAATAAGAAAGACTCTAAAGTCTTTGCTTTCTCCTGAAAGACTTTTAAAGGCAGACAGTCATGACTCGCTTTAGTTATACTGCTGAACGTATTTAAGTAATACACAGCTATTACAGAATACTGATTATCCCTAGAGAATAAAATACTCCTTCACTTTTTCTTTCCTTTATTTCTAATAGTAAAATGAACTGTTTATCCTGACTCAGTGTAACTGCAAGGACCTTCTGTTGTGGATAACCTGGACGCTGGGTACCCTGGCTCTACATCTTTTATTTCTGTCTAATTTTGCTTGGGTCCCTTTTTAAGGTCACTTCAAGTGCTGGATGATGGTCCTTCCCTCTTTTTATTAATGAAAATTATACGATGGTGCTTGGAAGTTCCAGAACATATTCCTTTCTTGGCACAAAGATGAAATATAATAAAATGCAGATGCCTTCTGATACAGAACACAGATGAAAATGTTTTATAACCACGACTTGTGGAGCAGAGGAAAGCACAGGGCACATGGTTTCCAGGGCCCTGGTTGCAAGCCCCAAAGCAATCACTGCAGTATCAGTGATATGACAGAAAGGCAGGGAGGGGTATTTATTATCTTTTTCATGGGACCCAGGTGGACCTCCTGGCAGCCATGTTTATGACTCAGGATCCATTTTAAAATAGCAAACTATAATAAATGGAAACTCAGATGTGTAACTGTGCTGGATTTTAACATGTTTCCAGTTTTACTGTCTCTGCATTTGCAATCATTTTTTCTTTTCAGAGCATACTCTTTCTTAACAACTTTGACTATGTTGTTTCACCACTTGCATTAACTTCTCTTGACATGCCCTTTCCCCTCCCCGTGTTTTGAAAGCTACTGAATGTAAAGTTCCATTATGAGCAGTTTGCTCCAGTGCTATTAGAAACTCATTCCTTCTTTCCTAGTTAATAGACAGACAGTAGAGGAAGCACTTTCTACACAGCTCTTAATCAGGAATATCAGGAGCCACGGTTTTAAGTGATGTCTATGATTGTTGCACATTTTCTAGGAGGCTTTGCAAAATAGTTGCAAATAAGAGGTAATTTCAGCCTACTATCTTTGAGAAAAGTGTTCAATAATTTCCTTGTCTGGAAAAGACATTTCTTGAATTTTAGATTGATATGGAAATAGAAAAAAAATCTATTCCCTTCCCTGGATACAATGCTTAGATATGCCTTCTCCCTATGCCACAAAGAAAATTGGTAACTTCCTTTAGTGCGAACTTTATAGCTAAAAGTCCTTATATAGGGGGATTGTCCCATAAGTATGAGCTAAACACACTGAAAATGGACCCTTAACATAGCACCAGGAAAGAAAGCTAAGCCCAAAATCCTGGAATCTCTTCTGCCCAGAAATTCAAAGACATTTGGACAAAGAATTCTGGCACCAATCTAATACAGTTGGTAGAAACGGAAATGCTAAGCTCAGCTCAAGATCTAAACTTTAGGTAGTTTTACAATTGTTTAGTTCACAATTTGCTGGGTTGTGCAGCCGACAGACCCAAGAGCACGGCTACTTACCTGAACATTTTCCTTGCACAGCAGAAGAATCTTGTGAGAACAGTCAACATTATTAACATTTCCGTTGTTTTCCAGCAAAAAGAGGACCAAAGAACCAGAGTATACAGCGCGGCATCAATGGCAGGTGGCAAATGAGAGGCAACACGTGGCTGTACCAAGTATGTACAACTTGAGATCTCTGCAGCTGCATCATTGGTCTTGGGAAAGCAAAACAAGACAGAAGATTTAGGGATCAAAAGGGCAACTCGGATCCCTGACAAACAAAGGGAGCATAAAGCCACCCCTTCACCTCCCACTTAGGCTGTGCTCGGAGCCGCAGCATATGGTGTAACCCCACATTTTCACTATTCTGAGCAGCTTATGGTCCTGTTATTCTGCAGATCATAATTTAACACTTCACAGTGGAGAGCGCTCCACTCAATACAGCAAAACAACGTGCTAAATCAGGAAAGTTCACACCATCGTTTGCATAACAAATCATTTCAGCAACTTGAAGGAATTCCTAAACATTTAAACCTCCTAAATATTTTGGTGGAGTTTCCAAAAAGTGTATTACTGTGGAAAACAGCTTTGCAAGTGTTGTAGTGCTTAACATGTTTGTACAATTCCTATGACTTCTTGAATTCATTTGGCCGATAGCTTGGTGTAGGTAAAGTGTCCTAAATAGATACTTCAATACATTGACTTTCTTATGTGCACAAATGTAGGCTAACCTCTTTGAAAACTTAGTGCAGACCTTGCTCTGGAAATAAGTAGATCAAAATGAAGAAAAGACTATTAAATAGGCACTTGAAAAAACATAAGAAAAAATCCTTTACTTTTTTTTCTCTCTCTCTGTGAGACATCTAAGCCTAATAAATTTAGTAATAAAGGTAATAGAAATCAAAAAATAATATTTGAATTATTTTGATCATGATAATCCCAATTGTTTTGAAAGTAAATTATAGTTGAAAGTCTCTCCAGAATGTACTTACAAATTCATTGGAATGCCATTAAAATACAGCATTAATTAACATCCACTTTTATAAAGTGCTTCTAATATTGTGTAAACAAGCAAGAGTTGAAAAGCTTATTTTTAACTTCTATCTACATATGCAGTGTGATCATAGTGACTTACAAAAATACCCAAATAGCACTGGGAAATGAATTTTCACAGTCTGTTTCTGGTTGAAGACACACCAAAGTACCTGTCTTTAATTTGAGTAGCTGTGAACAAAAGGTACTTGCCAGCTTGCTTAGCATCGTATTTATATGCTCATGTCAGTTCAGCCATGGGTGGAATACTGATGTGTCAATATTTGTTAGCCAAAATGATAATAAGTAACTGACTTGAAATAACTTAAAACAATCAGAAGCAATTGTGCAGCGTTGCATCAGGTTAAATCTGACCATGGCATTTTTTATCTCTTCAAAAGCAAAGCCAGATGGATGGCATGCTGAATGGACTACCTTCTGAGCAGCAGAACTGTTGAGGGACTCGAATCTGAGGTGAGACACTTGACCACTTTCCAGACTTGCATTAAAATCATGTACACAATGAGGCCAAGCTCAGGCGGGCTGTCTGGGGACAGAAACCTACAGACACTTATGTCTCCAGTCTAAGTTTAAAGTTAAAACAGAGAACAACCTTCAAAACTCCTTGAGCCTTGAGTCGTGACATGTCTTGGGGATTCCCAAGCAAGGAGAGCAAAGCCACCGGGAAGACATCTAATGCTAGATACAGGCTCAGGTTACACTTGTCTTGATTTAGCTTGTAACATCTTGGTTTCAGCAGCTGAAATTTGACCAAAAATTTTACTAAATAAGCATTATTTGTTCTACTGTCAAATGCATCTGGTGCCAAAAGTCTGTTAGAGTTTTTTTTTATCATAAAGCAAACTTAGGATGAGGAAAAGTCTTTCAAAGCCAGTGGCATGCATACATGTGTCCAAGAAATCTGTGCCTAGGACATGGACCAGAAACATTTTCTTCCAACCTGAGGGCTAGTCTAGCGAAATGCTAAACTCTGAAGGTGCAGCAATTATCCTGAAAAGGCTGAGACCTACTCCTCTGTCTGTGAACAAAACCCAGAGTATCACCAAAATTACCAGGTTATAAGGGAATGACGCATATCCACAACTACAAGGAGGAGAGAAATCATATAAAACTGCTTTTTTAAAGCACAGGTCCTACATATATAATAAACTAGAGTGGGACTGGAATTCCTTCCCTTCTTCCTCATCTTATTTGAATTTTCCCACCTCTCTACACACAGTTCATGTATCCCAGATGACAAAAGTCATGGGGTTGCATTGCATGCATGTGCAGAGCCTGGCCTAGCATCGTATTAGGCAAATAATAATTTTCTACATGGCATCAGGTTTAAATTATTGAAAAAAAAAAAACAAGAACAAAATTTACCCTATGATCATTATAAATCTCTGACAAGATATTCTGCAATTCATTACTGTGCTGGAGAACAAGCTGTAGCAGGAAGCTATTGTACCCACTGGAACATATCCAGGAAATGTCACGGAAATCTATTTGCCAAGATCCCTACAACACTGAATGTTGTTCTTTTGGTTCAGCTGAGTTCACACAGTGGCTCTTAGCATATAAATCTCCAAAGCTCTACAAATACAAGGATGGTCTTCCTATATCATGACGCCTGGCCACCTGTCACTATCACATCCTGAGTTTACTGATATGTAATACAAAGGACCATCCAAGGATCAAGACTAGGACCCATAACTTAATCCAGCAGATCCACAAAACATCTGCTCCGTACCTCCTATAAACTGCAACTTGCAAAATAATTACCAGTAAATGACTAAGAGCTGCATATTCCCAGGTACCACAAGGATAAAGCAGGAGGAGTTCAGGAAAGTTTCACAATTCTTGAATCCTATAAAAACAGCAGGGGACTTTCTAGGACTAAATTTTTGCCCTTTAGATGTATCTTGCTTTCTAATTAATAAACTTAATTTTCCTCTTCTTTAAAGAGCGAAATCCTTGAACTGCTCCTCTTAACTCTGCCTGGAAGCAGTTATGCATGCCCAAACAAGCCAGTAAGAGTAGTAATATGGGATGGTTGTGAAAGTCTATAGATATGAGAAATATGCAGTTTGTAGATGGAAAAAAAAAACAAAAAACTTTATCAGGTCACCTGATCATACAAACTTTCAGAAAGATAAGCCTCACTTCTGTACTATACCTGTACTAGCCATCTTAAAGACATTTATAAAACCATGGTGTGGTGCTTTAAAGCAGTGCTCGTTCCTTAGATCACACAAGGACTCCTTCAGAAGCTGTAAGCCTTCAAATCAAGCCAGGAAATGCTCAAGTATCCTGAACTGTTCAAAGGCTAAAAAAACAATGAACCCTTCCCATTGAGAAAGAACAATAGAAATGCTGCTTCTTTTTGGCTGAACACCTTCCAAGCTGCATGTTGGGTGATTACCCTTCCCGGTTTTAAAAGGTAATGTTTACCGAGCTTTCACAAAGAAATAGCAGTCAACTGAGAGCTAGATTTGCTTTTGTGAAACGTTCAAGTAACCAGTATTAAGAAATGTTCCAATAATTATGTTCCAATAATGTCAGGAAGGACGGGTCATGAGTACATTAGAAGTGTCGTGTTCACAAATGGTGCTAAGTTCTAAGCAATGTCTGAGATGCAGCCTAGGGTTGAAAGGTGGACGAATTCATTGTGCTTCTCTGCTTTTGAGCAAGCTTAGTTTCTACAGTAAAGTCACTTCCAGTTCTGTGGGACAACCAGTGTGGTGGTTTGTGACCCTCCAGATTGTAGTGTGCATGATTTATCCATACAGACTCCTGATGCTCGGAAAAAGGGTGACAGGGAAGCCATTTGGCAGCACTGTGTCATGAAGAATAATGTGTAGAAACAAGCTCCCACTTGCTAGTTGAATCAGCTTTAAATATCTTTCACATTACCAAAATAGCACAAAATACATTTATTTATTTATATTTATCATAGTCACGACCTAAGAAATGATATGCCCACTAGGAATGCTAAGTGAACTGAAATCCTGAATGGGCTGAGAATGGTATAATCAATAGACTGAATATTCTGACCTTGAATTTTACATTCTTCTCCATCTCTCTTTAACTAGTTTTTCTGCATCAGATTTTCTCGTCTCTAAACCAGGTTGGAGAACGTGGCTGCCAGTTCAGCCTTGCGGGTTCTTCACCAGGGATCTTGCTGTGCAACCTCTGGACAAGTCACTTACTCTCCTCGGCCCCGGGTTTATCTGGCCCTGCAGTAAGCATGCTAATGCTTGCTCCACAGAGGAGGCACGAAGCTAGCTCACATATAGAGAGAACCAGAAATGGAAAATATAAGGCAAAAGCAAAGAGATACCTCATTTCTCATTTAAAATGAGTGGGTGACAAATTGCTCATCAGATTGTACAATTTGGGTTGCTCTTGCTTGCTAATTAACCAGTCTGACATTATGTTTCCTCCCTCTTGTATCCACCCTGCCTCTGAACTAATCAGGGTTCAATGACAGCATCACTTATCCCAGGACACATTCCAATAATTAAGGTTTGGAGGACATCTTGCAAACTCCATCATATACCAATACGCTTTTCTCTCCCTCTACTGCTGCGTATCTGACATGTGACAAGACAAAGCCCTGCTCTCATATACATAACAGCAGGATGCTTTCCCACCTTTTAATGGCTGACTGAATTTCTTCCCCAGCAACTCTGACAGTATGCAAGTGCACTGTAAAAATGACTGTGCCTTGAAAAGTGAAACCTCACCAAGTCTGGACTTTGGAACAAAAAAAAAGTTATTTTGAGCTGCATCTATGGCTAAATGCTCTTATATTTATTTAAAAAAGCGTAGAAATGCATGATCCTATGCATTATATTTTTGTCTATACTCCTTTCCTTACCACTATATTGTTTCTTTTGCTTTTCATGAATAAAAGTAGTTTTTGGCTTTGCATCTGAAAAGAGGCACTGCACTGGTAGCGTCACCTCAGTCTTGCTTGGCAAGGCTTAGCAAGCCAGTGAGAAACCCTGCTACTTGCCTGCTTTTTAAAGCAAATTGTACACTTGGCTTTCCACTGCTCATTGCCCAGAGTATCTTCATTAACACTCACAGAACTATTATGAGTTTCCCCAACTATAACTCTCTCCTCTGTTTTTGGTAGCTCTGATTTAATATAAATTCACAAGTCAGCTGGGGAAACCTACCTCAAGTCTGCAGTGACCAAAACGGAGGATAAACTGGTTCTTTCTTCCAGGGCATCTTTCTCCTTTCTTTTTTTTTTTTCCTGAGGAAACCCAGCTTGTAAACCAGCTCTTGGGCAGCACAAACAGCAGGAAGCACCATCCGATAACTGAGCTGAAAGTCTAGACTTTGCAACAACAGAGTTTGATCCCACAGCTTTGGTATGCGTTTATAAAAAAAATATGCCACCTGGATTCTAGCAGCATAGCACCTTTCCAAAAGTTACATTATTTAGGAGATTTACATTTGCAGTTTTAGCTAACCAGATTTAGTTCTCCTGAGATCACCCATCTAGATGTGGCTACAAATGCTGTTCTGTGTGCAGCTTATTATACCAAATTTCCCAGTGATCAGGTCTCCAGAAGAGCAGATGGAGACACCATTTATTCAGAATCTCAATGATTCTGAAGCGCTATTTCCACCAGCACCAGAAAAAGCCAGCAGTGAAATTCTGACCTCAGTGGCAGCAAAAGCATGTTTTGCCATTGATTTCAATGAAGTCAGGTTCATGTTGATTTTCAATGCAGCTTGTTGTATACTTAAATAAGAATCCCCCCGAGCCTTCATGGATAACTTTAGACATACCAGTAGTAAAATTATCCAAGAACATTATCTCAGAACAGCAGGAGTATCATATTTTCTCTCCTATTTTGGGGGCACTGATTTCTAAGCTTCTATTCCTGTTTTTTGACAATAAACCTAGATTGCTTCATAAAACAGTATGGTTCTTTAGCCGTCTTTCTTTACCTGTCTCATCTGAACAAAAACCATCCTAGTTTCACTTTTAGAAAGAGATTTCTGTGCCTGGGGATGGGAAGAATACAACACAAAAAGGCTAGCATGGCATGTGATTATTCGCCATACAAAGGATCAAGTGTATCCACTTCTGACACATAATATAGATATATGGAGATAATTCAGTCAATATGTAGATTATCTTTTCAAGAACTGAACATGGTCAAGTTGCACAGGAACAAAATGGAGAGAATGAAATTAGTAATTTATTAATTTTGTAATCTACGATAGATTCATGATGTATCCACAGAATGACAGATAACTAAATTCTCAATATAGCACTGAAGAAACATGCACAATAAGAATCTTTGCCTGCAAATCATATTTCTTTTTATAGCTTCTAATGTTACAACACATGGCATAATAAACCTGAAATATTCATTTATTTTCTGGCAAGATAGGCATGAATTATATTAATGTTACATCCTACATGGCTATGTTCTGCACAAACTGTAGTGGTGGATATGACTGAAAATGATATTTGCCTGTTTCAAAATATGAGGCAGAGAAGCTGGAAATGTCTGCGGAATTGACAGAACTTTGCAAACTTTATATTATAATGCCACTACTTCCAATACTATATTCCACAATCATACCACAGGAACCAGAAAAGAGAATATTTCCTTTAGATTGAAGCTCATGGTGAGGAACAGTCCTTCAGATGGTATGAATCAACATATCTTATTTGATTTCTGCAATATTATGCTACTTCACACATTACTATACCTATACAGCTTCCACCAGACACTAGAAATAAATTTTACAAGGCAAGATATAAGATAATAGAAGATAATTTCGTGCTCCTAAGATCTTCCAATTTAGCTTAACATAACGTGCAGAAAATGGGAGTAGAAAGTAGAGTTACAGAAGCCTGAACAGACTTGCCCTAGGACATGGAAACAGGAGAAATTTAGCTGAGCCTAGTGGCCCATCCTGCATTGCTGCTGACCATAAGGTAATGCTACTGCTTGGAGTCTGAAACTAGAATCACTTCTTCCCTACTGTCTTTTGCCTTATCAGGTATTTGTTTCTTTTGGTCCAAACAAATGCTACAAAACTACTGTTTCATAGATAACTTTCAAGGTCACTTACATAAAATGTACAAAAAGCACATTTTTGTTGATGGAATGGCCTTTTGCTAATGAGGTAATTAGTGATATTACAGCAGAAAAAAAAAGAGGGGTATTTCTTTCTCCTTTTCTCCCTTTTTGCAAACCCAGTGAAGTGGCAAATTTTGTCGTATTTGCTGTATGTGCACAATATTTCAACCAGCTCTACAAAGTAATGTGTTTTTTGAGCAGCTACTGTATTTGCTGAAACTAAGTTACAATAATTTGATGACTAGGGACAAGATTAATTCAATGAACCACTATTCTCATGACAATTGCAAAATATAGCAAGGGACAGAGTTTGAATGAATAGTAACATTCAGGGCATCTTACTGTTTCATCAGTGAGATGCTTATGATGGAAAAATATCCAACAAATGATCTATAAGGGGTCATATCTCTTGAGGTGCAGCAAAGTAATAAGTTAATTTCTCTGAAAGAGAACCAGAAGCTGCAATGAAAACTATCATCAGAGGAAGCATGAATATATATACAATAGGGGAATAAAAACAGTGTAAGATATAATTATATTAAATTATAGCAACTGCCATGCGAAAGTACCAGTGAAAGTAACAAAAAAGAATCGTCATTTCCATTAGAAATGATGTTTGATAATATCACACAGTCTTCACATCTCCTGGAACATGGAGATGTGCCAGTTATCCAACAGCTAAGGGGAAAACAAAGAGCCTCGTTCCACCCTCCGCGACGGCATCGAGCGGCGCCTGCCTTGTCAGCTCCGCTGTGACAATCAAACCCAGGGCTCCTGACGAGCGCTCCGTGGATCTTCGGAGGAGACGACGTCAAAAAGAAAGAAAAAGAAACCCCAGTATAATGCATTATGTAAAGGCCTAATATTTGCTTAAAATAACAGTGTTTTTTTCAACAGCATGAACCACAGATCTGGCATTTGGAGAGCAATAGTATAGTTTGTGGAAGTTGTGGAGGAAGGGATAGTTGGAAAGACAACAAATTAATAATTATCCAAAGTAAGAAAGCACCTTCCCAAACCGAATGTTAGCTAAGTGTTTTGTCACCTACTGGGATGGGGGATATGCTCAGAGATTGTCTATGCTGTGGTTTTACAAAGGCATTAAATATTGGATCATCACGTTTCTTATTTTATTGTTATTTTGTGCAAACGGAAGGACTCAAGCAATGTACTCCACGCTACAGGTGGGTAGATGACTACCATGACAGGGGTGCCAGCACCCTCCCTGTTTCCATGCACCCACTCCATAACACCCAAGACTGGCGATCCCAGCACTCATCTCGGGTGCAGGGTGTCTCCTGTAATAAACTCTCCAATGCTCTGGCATTAGTCTGTATCTTCTTTTATATATTTTTTGATCCTGGAACCTTTCTCCATAAACCTCAAAAGCATTGCATTCTTAGTAAAATAATGATTGGAGCAAATAGGAATTTTCTATTTCCACTAAGTGTTCCAGCGTACAGTTTCCAAACTAGCAGAAACCTGGCTCCTTTTCAATGTTCTTGCTCTAGGTTTTGTGTTCGCACCTGTATCTATTTTATCAGTGGCACCGTGGCCTAAGTTTTAATCAGTCAAGTCCTAGCATGGAATATTTTCCAAGTAGAGTGCATGCTTTGGAAAATGGGGTACAAATCTCCTTAACCTAATGTCAACACATGCAAAATGAGTAATAATAAATGCAAAAAGATATCTTGTAATGTCATATCCACCTGGGGTGGGTGTAAATGACAATGCAAACTGCAAAGCAATAAAAGATCAGGACTATGGAATTTTAGATCTGAGGTTATTTAGATCTCAAATGAAGTGATTTAAACATAACAAATTGAGGCTTGCAGAAGTCTGAATTGTAAAACTAATAGAGCTGTTAAAACTGGCTTTCCTTAAAATTATGAATTGGTTGGCCTATTTCTTTTAATGGCAAACAGTGAATCTTGGTCGTCCATCAGTGGACACGCTGTAAATCAAGGACTGCAAGAGCAGGAGAACAGTTACTGCAAAGCATAAAGCTCTTGCAACTAGATCTTGGGCCTTATTGCTAGACCTCACAGAAACAGTGCTGCACCTTTTGTGTTAAACAAAGCAAAACAGATTCACATGCTAAAATGGAATATACGTATGATGAGGATATACCTAGCTGCAATGATATTTGGGAGCAGCAAGGTCATGGTTAGTATATGAAGTGCTTTCCTAGTTTACTAGGCAGGTTATATTTGGATATGGAAATGTGAAGTATTAACTATTATGCATTTTATAGCATTGAGGTTAAATTAAGGCTAGAGTAAATTAATATAGCTCAGTTAAGTCAGATGAATTGTGCCCATTAATTTATGGCTAACTGTGAGAATGCCCTAACCAGCAGCATTAACAGAGATGCCCATTCTTATTCTGCTAAAGAAATAATGGATCCCTGAATGTATTGATTCAAACAGCTTATTCTATTTTAGAGAAGAATGCTCTGAGTTCCACCTAGCCACCAAATTTGAAAATATCTATTATTACTTTAATGTATTTTTATTGTAATGGTTGATAGCAAAACTTAGGAAGAGTATATGGTCCCATACAAGCAGCTGTGAAAAAATCTCCTAGAATTCAGCAAAACTGCATTGTTAATAGACTACTCTGAGTGAAGAGAGAAAACAGTGTCAATCATGCATGCTGACAGGGTGCAATTAACCCAGCATCGAATTGTAGGGAGATGGATGGGACCAGATGGTCCTGTTATCCTAACAAAGGATTATACAGCAAGTGTCCTTTGGAAGAAGGAGGGTTTTTTAACACAGACCTTTGGAACAAAAAAGAAAAAAAAAAAGGCCATGTAAACTAAACAGACATCATAGAACATGGAAACTAGCAAATGATGTTTTAAATATGAATCCCAACAGTTAATTATGTGCTTTAAATACAAATATATATAAATTTTTGATCAAACTGACGTCTACTGAAATTTACCCAAGAAGGTGTCTCAAGTTGTCCACATCAGACAAAATCACTGAAAACAAAGTCAGCAATGAATGACTGAAAATCTCCATTCCTGCCGCTTCTGAAAAAGTCCTTTCATTTATTAACCTAAAACTGGATAAACACTGCTCCGCTAGTCTGTCGCACTTATGTGAAATACACACTTTGAAACCTAATTAGAGAACAGTGATTATTACACAACATCAAAGAGTGGACCCTGAAACCCTTTCTAGAGCAGAGCAGTGAAAAAAGTGTGGGCTCCTACGATTAGGAATTAAATCTGTGTTCCCTATCAAACTAGTCTATTAAATATGCAAAAGATAACAAATCTATACAAATAAATCAGACTAAACAGCTAAATAAGAGAAAATTCTTTACAAACAAAAATCTCAGCTAAATAAGAACCCCCACACTTAATATTAATTTAATAATTACTATTTAACTGATTATTAATATTAATACTACTGCCATCTAAAAAGTACATACTAATAGTGAAGCCCTCAAGTCTACACCATTCTGGTTAGCAGAACACTGCTCTTACAAATCTGAGCCTTCTGCCATCTCTAAGGTCACACGATTTTCTTCTAAATGTATGCATTTAACATTACAGGAAAATGTTACACCACTAACTTCCCAAAGTAAAAAGCTATAAACAAATACGGAATGCTACAGGACTTGGCATAGTTCTTGCTGTATTTTAAAATAATTATCAACTGTAAGAATTTATATATAGAATTATGTATATGAATACATTAACAGAATCATAATAATGATTATGTTTCCAGTATTTTATGGGGATTTCTATATGATTTCTTGCCTCAAAAAAGGGACTTTTGGAGGATGTAAGGGCAATACAGAATTACCTAGTGAATCAACGAAGAAAAAAAACTCTCCTTTATTCATTTAAGACAAAGGAACTTACATCTTCAGCCAGCAGCATGAGCAGATGATTCCTTGAACCTGACAATGTACACTCAAAAAATGTAAAGCTCCCAATAGCCATGCAGCACTCAAAGCTTATGTGATCTATACCTTTTATATATGTATATATATGTATATTACATATACAGATGCATTTGGTTTATATATTTGGCTCATTTTCATGACCAAGCACCATCATTTTCCACGAGCACATGCATTTTCACTGAATTACTGAACCAGGTTTTCTAGGGTCTCTGGCTTGCGACAACATCTCCATCAAATTGGTTCTCACAAAAACATTTTAACTATTTTTTTTTCTATTTTTTAACATTTTAAAAAATCTGCTATTAACAGAAAAATGTAATTTCTGATTCCAAAGAAAAAATATAAAAGCTTTTCACTTAAAAAGTGAAGATTTCTACTGAGAAATGTCCCTGCGGTATTTCACGAGGGATGTAGGTCAGATGCACCACGATGATACTTTCACAGGTAGGACTGCTCTCCAGGCAGACTTTTCTCAGGCAACTTTGAAGCTCCAGAATTTAAGGAGCTCAGTGAGAGAGGTAAATATGGATAAAAGCAGGAAGCCCTGGTTCAGAAGCAATGTGGATGCTGCTTCTAATAGAAATCCTTTTGGGGGGTCAATTTGAAAAGCAAAACACAAAAATTTGACGAGCTTACTAGAATATGAGACAAATTCTTGCTGGGCACACTTGGGTAAGAGCCCTTTGCAGAGGTGGAATCTCTGATCTGCCCTGCAGAAACTCAACCACATCTCAGTGACCACATTTTCCTTTTTTGTCTGACCATTTTTGAGGCAGGTTGCACTTTGTGCATAAGTTATTCTGACATACGGGAAGAAGAAGTTTCTGTGATGTTCCCTGAGGTTTCCTCGGGTTATGAGTCTCCTCCTTTTTTAAATCCTTAAGACCTAGACTTGTTCAGGGCAATTAGAATATGCTTCCCTTTTTCTTCATGCCATCATCTTGCACAAAGCCAATGTTTTGCCATGTAGATCAACAGAACCTCAGCTAAAAAAAGGTGACCTGCTTAATGCTTTTTCAAAATTATCCAGTCTGAAGAGTATCAGCTCTCTTCCAACTAAGGAAATTATAAAAGATCTAATCAGCAGATAGAATATAGCCATAGAAAACGCATATCAGCATACCTTAACGAAAGTAAAATAAATCTTGAAACTTTAATATCCCCCTTTCCTGGACCTAAATAGGCCCCTTTGGAAAACTATTTTATTGTTTCTCATTAAATTAGAATTGTGCTGAGATGCCACTATCTACCATTTCCTATTATTATTAATGTAAAAAAAAAAAAAAAGAAAATCACTGCATATTCAGCATTTCCCCAGTTAAAACTAAAAGGAAAGAAAATCTGAGTTGTGTTTTTTTTCTTAATTCATGCTAATTTAAAAACAGAAAGTTCTTTGCTTTTTCCCCAGTTTGCATCTGCATTTAAAGATAGCAATATTTTTTAATGATAATTAAGAACCTTTAATTTATTGGTTTATTACTTCTATCCTACATTAACAGCTCATACAGAAACAGCTCAGAAATACTACACGTGTGAATATGCTTAATTCCTCTCTCATTAACCTCAGAAACACTCAGCAGTTTGTGGCCAACTCAAGCCATAACAAAGTCATGGGATTTTCTTTGCTTTTCAAGATGATGGTAAAACTGGTAGCTTACAGTAAAATAACTTGTCCCAAATCTGTTGCTCACAAAAATTTTGGCATAGAAATTTGGAATCCAAATGAATTTCGTTCATTCAGCAACTACTGTTATAAGGATTACCTTGTCGTATACATAGTAGGGTACGTTCCATTAACGAAATGCTAATACTTTAGAGTTTGATTAAGGCAGAATGGTCAAATCAGGTTGGTATTTGTACCAAGAAAACAGAGTGACAGAGATATACATATTGGTAAGATGAAATTCTCCCTTTATACACCGATGAATGCTCTTAATAATGCCATAGCAGAAATCAACACTCAATTTGCCCAAAGACTCTTCCTTTCTTATTTGGTACCAAAATGCAGTTGCTGAGATTTTTCAGACATTTTGGGGTTTTGCTTATTCAACATTAAGATGAGTACAAATTTCAGCATGAAGGCGAACAGTTGTAGAAAGAGAAGAAAGGACACCCAACAGAGGGTGAGTTAAGCTGAGAGTAGGGCAGGACTTTTCAGCTTATGTCCTTAGCTATCTCCGGCTTTCTGTTCAACAAGGTATGTCCTCCTCACTGGCCTTGACCATAAATTCTTGTTAATCTGCTGTGTTGTGCCGTGGGGAAAGACCTGGTCTGCTTCAGGCTATACTGGTTCCTTCCAAATCCATGGTTATGGCTGTTATTTCTTACCCTCATGGTATCTGTCTTCGGCAGATCTTGCATCTTCTCGCACAACTGCAAGTCTCCTTCACTCTGTTATTGGTGAGGAACTTTACAAGGGATGCACGTCTTTTCTTATTTGCTATAACCTTTTTTGTACTGTTAGAGAACTTTGGAATATATGTGGCTTAAAGGCTACAGGGCTGATCACACAAGTTCATTAGTGCCTAATCCACAGTTTTCAATGGCTGTGTGCCACTGAGTTTCTGCCTGAGTGACCTCGACAGGCAGTGCTGTAGTCATATGGAGTTTTTAATAAGTGTCAGAAAACCTGAAGTACTAACGTATCCCTAATGCTACTTTTTGGCATCGTTATCCACTAGAGAATGAAATTGAAATGTCTGTTTCCAGAAAAAAAGAAATCTCACCTGGCTTGAGTGTGAGGGAACGAATGGCTCAAGAAACTTGCAGTAGGATTAGGTTAAAACCCTTCCAACTTGCTTGCCCTACTTCAGCAGGGGTCAATTGGAAATTATCACTATTTGACATCCACAAAGGCATATGTTTCAAAATAGGCTTTTTAGTTGCCTTTGGGGATGAGTTACCAGCGAAATTAGCTTCATGAAGAGGTGATTGCATTAGTGTTTATTATGTCTAGTGTTGACATTGCGCCGTGTGTGACAGGACATGGAAAAATAAAGACAGATTCTGCTTTGCTCAGCATAAAGCACAGAGGAGAAGACAGCAGAAGATGCACAACAATGTGGTACATACGATGGGGAGAAAATGTGTTGATCCACACGACAAACCGGACGACAGGACAGTGGAAAGAGAGCTACAGGGTGCTGCCCTCCGGGATCTATTCTGCCCATAAATCAGCACAATTTCAGCCCTGCAAGCAACCAGTGCTCCCCAAGAAATGCTCATGGAAATACTTTAGTTAAGAGTCTCAGAAAAAAATCGTTATAGAACATGGAATAAATTATGCTTTAATTATTTTTGTTATTCTAGTTGAACTTCTTGGTTGTCTGTATAAAAATAGTTATAAAAGCCCACAAATGTATAATAAAACCCCAGATTTGACCTTATATAATATTGTCATGTATGAATTTACAAATATATTCACATACAAACAGATTCATAGTGTGATTTTGGTGTTCCAATCTATCCTAACTGAAAGGTTTTTTTAAATGAACTGTCTTTGACCAAATGACTATGACAATTTTAAGGAATTTTCTTTCTTTTCTTCCTATTTTTTTTCTATTACGCTTCACTGAATAATTTGTATTAAATTATGTTTTAAATCAGCATTTTCTCAAATTGAAGAACAACTGATGCTAAAATATATGGTGGATTATAATACTTGTAATTTGCATAAAAATAAAAAAATCATTTTATAACTAGTATTCTTTCTAGCAAGGATTTCTAAAGCCAGTGGTTAGGAAATATTGTTAGTGCTCAGACCGCACTTCATCTAATTATACAAACGCATACCCACAGAATTGCAAGGGTTCATGGAAGAGATAATCAAATCACAACCATTCAGAGTGAAAGGGATGCTCAATGTGGAACTGCTGATACAGCAACTTAATTACAGCACTTTAGCAGCAAAAGAAAAAAAGTTCTTTAATAGCTGCCACAGGTTTAACATTTTGGGATACAGCAAGGCATAAGAAAATTAAAAAAAAAAAAAAGGGCAAAAAAGCTCCAAAGCAGCTGAATACTCAAGTCAGGTCTTCAGGCGACACCATTTGCTGAACAGTTGCATAAACACTTTTCTGGAATGAAATTAATTTCCAAGAGTCCAGCACAAGACAAGCATCTGTCTTGTACGCAGTCTGGTGGGAATAATGGCAATCTGATCACTGCATTTACAAAAATATTAGTGATTGCAAACTTCTGTATGTGATTCTGCAGTGATTCCTAGATTTATTTATGTACTAGCAAAAAAGGGCTTCATTCTCAAAATCAGATATTTATGACCAAAGCCATCATAAAGATTATTATTGATTCAAAAGAGTTTTTGCTGATCCTCATGGCTGAAATACTGCAAATTCATTATGTTGGGGTTTCTAATTGTCTCCATTTGTTGTAGTGTGTTGGAATAATGCAACAGATCACAGTGGAAGTTAATCTAAATCACACTTTTGCAGGAGCACAGGTGCCACTGCACATTTCATGAGACGTTGCTGGAATTCTGGCCTCCAATCTTCACTGCTTTTAAGGATAAACCACTGAGTTCTACGTGGAAGCTGACTCTAAGTTTTACCAATACTCCAGGGCTGCTTTTTGTTATGAAAACAGGGCACAGAACTTCTTTAATTCCAGTAATTTTTCCCTTTAAAATAAATTATTAAATACTGTACTTTTAAAGCAATAAAAATACTGTATAATAAAAATTCTGTATGAACCAGAGCTTTAGACCAGAGAGACGCTCTTTGAAGCGCCTGGCAGACAAGAAGTTAAATACTGGGATATCTACAGGGCTGCAATATTACATTATTCTGAGCATTATTAAAGCATTTATTTTTATTAAACAATGGCTAAGTCCTAGTTTGCAGTTAGTGTAACCTTACTTAAGCTCAGCTTGATACACCACACATTTTAAATACTAATGTGCAGCACTAAATTCTAAAGTTTTGACATCCATAAGCAGTAACTCGCCAACTCCCACTCTCATGTATGCTGAAGAGGGCATTGCCTGTGCTTGTACAACAGCATATCCAGGGCCTAAAACATCCAATTCATACAGCTGCAAAAAACAGCTCAAAAAGAGAGAAACAGAAACACCACAGATTGGGGTTAAAGTGGGTTCCGTGTTGAGCGTCGTCAATAGGTTCCTTGTTGCTAAGGAAACTATTTCCTTGGTAGCTGCATGTTTGCCACATCTTACTAAATTGGTGTCAATCTCGGGCAAAGAACAATGTGTTGTGGCAGCAGAAGAAATAAAAACCCCAGTAGGGCTAAAGTTTATTAAAAAATAACTTGAAAATTCTGAAATCACTTGAGAAAAGAAGTTATTAAAAAAAAAAGAAGAAAAAGCTCTGATTTTGTAGGACTCATCAGCTAGCCATGTATTTAAATGTAATTGTACAATAAATAAAACCCTTTCAAGTCATCTTCTAAAATTCTGAAAGGCAACCTCTTACAAGAATTTACTTTGTAGCCATTGAAAGCACTGGGCAATGCACTCCTATGGGATCTGACTTTGTGGAGAGAAAAAAGCAGAGTACTGTGCTCTCCGCCCCCCCCCCCTTTTTTTTTTTGCTATTGTTGCAGGTGTTAAATGCAATATTTTTCTTTAATATTACATTATACAGTAATTAAGAACCCTAGAGTGGAAAATGCAGATTATAAACATATTGTAGAAACCAGAAGGTATAAAGATATGCTGCATATTCGTGCACAATTGTCAAAAACTTATCAAAAATAGCAACTGATTAAGTATCAGTTTGCCAATTCTGTATCCCCTTTTACCTCCCCTCCACTGGGCTTTCCGTGCAGTCACCCACTACCTAAGACAAGAAACTTGTTGGTCAGATATTTTTTAAAAGTAGGAGGTTCCAAATCCACCCATTTAAAGGCCAGACTGTTCAACACATACTCTGTCAACTGCAGTATCTATCTCCATATCATTGTACGAGCCACCAAATCATATCTGTGTGATTATGAAATAAATTCAATGAATGCTGAAGAATAAGATCAATTTTATGAGATGAACTGCACTGAGGAATACCAACATTGTTTCTATAGCTACTCATAGCCTTACCTCCAGTTCTATAAAAACAGAAAACAATAATAATAATAAAAAGAAACAGGCAATGTTTCAATACTCATGCTTTTTCCCAAATGAGCCAATGAGTTATTATTTTGTCTCATTCAAGATGCTTTGTCCAGAGTCAATGTAACCAGATTATGGTAAACTACGTTTTTTTGCAACATTTCTACAAGCTTATAATTCATTTGAAAAGGAGGGGCAGTGAACATTGATTTTTTTTTTGTTTGTTTGTTTTCAGAAGAACTGGAAACAGGAATAAGAAAACAACAAGCTTCAGAAACCTGAGAAATCTCCAAAAGAAAGATGCCAAATGGGAACCAATGCAAAGAAAATATGTTATAGCAAAAGCTTTCCAATTTTTCAGTCTTTAGTCAATTGCTAACGGCAATTATTCATACGCTGATAGAATCCAAAACACTTCATATCCTTTATGAAGCATATAGAGGTTGGAATAGAAGACATATTCCAAACTCTCCTAGAACTCAGAATCCTGAAGATCAACAAAATATATGGAAATAGACACTTGAGCAAGAAGTTATTCTCAAGGGACAACTAATACATTAAAAATAATCACCAACTATGTGGACATTTCTACTGCAAGGATCACACAACTGACAGTATAGTTTGTCCTTTAAGGCATTTTTCACAGTACATAAGTCTTTCCTAAATCCAATATATAAACCTCAATCAAAATGTTTTTCCTCTTCTAAAAGTGCCGTAGCCATAAAATATCACAAGCATGTAGGAAATATAAGCAAAAGGGCAGAAATTAGACAAGAGTAAATCACAAGAAATTATTTTGGTATATAGCAGCCCTATAAAGCAACATACAAGCCAGATATTTCAACGATAGAATGTGACTCAACAGAGCCTTCTACAGAAGAACTTATGTCCCTTCTACTATTTTTTTTTTTTAAGTGAAATATGTTTTCCCAATGCTAAGAAAACTAAGCAAGTCAGCTCTCCTCGGTCTATCTGACTATTGCTAGTTTTAGTGGGGATTTCGTGGGTTTCCTGAAGAACTGCAAAGAAAACCCTAGTTAAGCTTCCCAGACTCCAGTGACCCATCAGTGAGCACGTTGGCTCAACGAATGAGGCTGTTGCAAAGCACCCAACGACACTAACTTCCACCCCTCTGCTTAGCAAAGCCAAGATGACCACGGCTGAGATGCTGCATGTCAATTTGGTCTAGAAGATTCATCATCTTCTTAGCTGTTGCTGATTTAAACGATGGGAAAAGAGCATTGTCCTTTTCTCTGTCTACAGGGAGTTTAAAGACAATCTCATTATCATCATAAGTAATAATGGATTTAAATGCAATCTGTTCAACATTTGATCCCATTCCTATGTTCACCAAGGTGAGAAAAGAAATCTAAGTAGGACAGCAATTTTTCTAAAAAAAGCTATGTAGGAGAAAAATACATGTGTACATGGTTAATTAGATTGTGAAAAAGGAAGCAATGAACAGAAATTGGCTGTGATTCTCAATGCAGATGAAGTAAAGAGCACACAGCTGTTTCAACTTATACTTTCCCAGACCACCTCTGCTCAACAGGAACTCTCTTTATAGAATTAAAGAGAAGTTTGATGGAGGAATGTGAAGTCACAGGCAAACAGAGATATGCTGTGCCATATGTGAACAGTTTCACATAACACTTCTTATGCAGAGGAAATAGGATGATGTGGAACATAGCTGAGCTACCAGAACGAGTGCTTCCTTAAACAGCCTTTCTTAATGTAAGAGCACTTTTGACCCTGAAGGGCTGCTCTGCGAAGACGGTTGTGTGAGATGTAAGTTAGAATGACCTCCCACATATAATTGACAGTGTATTGAGTTCAACGGAACTGAAACACAGGAAAACTACAGCAGTTTACCTCTTGCTAGCCTGGTCTTTCAGATCTCTCTTTCAGGTCCATGCTTTATAATTTGGAATGACTGAGCTGTCCTAGGAAGCCATCACCTTTCGTTTCTGCATCTTCAGGAAGAGGTCAGATGCAGTCCTCTAGTTAAACATAAACCCAAATACAAGTTTATCAACAGACAGTTGTTTTGCATATTTGAATGCTGTTGATGGTTGCATTAAGGACAGAGAAAATTTAACATGTTCAAAGGTGATGCATTTTTTAAGTGTTTCTGTTTAATTTGTATTCCTGGTGTTTTTGTGGATTGTACCATCCAAACTGATTTGCTCCATAGCAGCAAATATATCCTGGCCTCTCTTCTGCTAATTTAACAGTCTGCTACTTAACACTGGAGATGAGAAATACTATGAAATGTGGGAAATAAAAAGTGTATCAGAGGACTTTAATGGGGACATCAAGGTTAATATCTGTCCACACTCTTTCTTCAGAAACTGCAAGCAAGACAATTTATTGGATTGGACCCGAGTTTTATGTTTAATTATCTAACGCGTGGTTTCCTTAGCAGCACGGGTCTCCATTGCCTGCCATCCAGAGAGGCAGCAGACAGAGCTTCTATGAAATCCATCAGCTGGGACCTGAACCAAAGGTTACCTTGCAAACAGCAAAGTCAAGGGCACCGTGCAGAGGGCTGAGAGGACAGGCCGCAACAAAAAGGCTTTGCACAAAGCCAACACTAATAGGAAACTGCTAAATATTCATTAAGTCACTCTGAAGTAGCAATATTTTAGCTATCTCAAAATCAAAATAAGCAGAAGATCAAATAAGGAAAAGCGATTTATTGGCGCAGGTTCCTTTGACACTTTATTCCCTTACAGCCGGGAACTGCGGGGGCACAAGAAGTTTCCTCCCACTGCAAAACAAAAGCATTAAAGGCAGCTGGTTGCAGAAGTGGAAGATCACAGTGGCATTTTGGTGCCATTGGCAGCCTTCCTTGGTTATTGACAGCGGCGCTCCCGTACGAGCTGCCGCGCTGCAGCCAGCATCTCCAGAATTTGTCACTGTCACTTCACAAGTGCTCGGCATTGTTCAGGAAATTGTATGTGTAAAGCAAAACTGCCTGCGACCAACTTCGACAAGGGAGCAGGGATGTGAGGGTGCTTGCAACTGAAACAGAGGTTTTATGTGTCCTATTATGTGCCCCAGCAAGAGCCATAAATAATTGTGACAAGGATTTTTTTTTTTGTTACATGTGAAAGTCCTTGAATGTGCCTCCTGTCTCAGCTCCCCCCCTCTCTCATGCACTACAGCTGCCAAGCTGCATGATGATAGATGGCACTATGCAGCAAATGACAGCCGGATAGATTTTTTAGTTTGTGCTTTACAGAGAATCAGATATGCTGTATAAAGCAATAAAAAAGCATACTCACAAGGTGGGTTAGAAATAGCTGGCACAGCAGTAGATGAGTTTGCTGTTTATCAAAAAGTTAGATCTTTACATGTAAAGTCCAGGTGATGTGTTAATTTTTAAAAAAATCTTAGCATGGACTAATCTTACACAGACAAACCTAAGTTCCCCCTTTCCCTCTTTTTAATGGAAAAGAATACACTTGAAAGCCTAGATATCTATTTCTAAATAAAAAAAGTATACAAAATATAAGCAGAGATAGACTTGATCCTTAATGAGCTGAAGGCAGCCCTGAACACAAATGAATTGGACTCTACTTCACGTTTGAAGCATGAATCCAAATCCCTCCAACCTTGAGTCTCCAAGTCAATAAAGAATCCTTACTACCAAATTTTAATAGGATTCTTTGAGAAGTGATATATACTGTAGCAAATATTTATTTTTGTGCTGGTGGATCATGCTAAAATGCGGTAATTTTGCAGTAACAGAGCAGATATCATTCACAGAAGTGAGAATTCAGGTGTGTCACAGTATTCATGAAATATTTGTGGAGTATAGGTTAGCAAAGACGCACACGGCCACTGCAATTGCATGGAAAAATGAGGGAAGAAAGGGTGCACAAAGGCTTTTATATTTATAATGAAGTCTGACAAGGCAAAAGCTTTACCTCCCACTTAACTTCTTCCAGCAAATGTGATGCTGTGAGGAGCAGGATGCTCCCAGGAAAGACGCACCGGGCACATCTTGGCCGTGCCCGCTTGGAAGCTGCTCTGCCCTTGTTTCCTCAGGATTCTAACTTTGTTTTCCTCTGTGCTTCCTATCGATCTAGATTCCGTGTAACAAATGGCCTGGCTTCCCAGCCACCTTGGAAATGTCACGCAGGAGTCAACAAAAATACTTAGTGTATGTTTTATAAAGAATTACAGCTGGCTCGGAATTACTCTGGCTTTTGTCTCTGTAAACACAGGCTGGTTCTCTCCGTATCGATGGATGAGCAGAAGTACCAGGAAATGATTCAATGAGCCAGTGAGTTTCCCAGTTCATGGACATGACAGCCCGAGACATACTTATTCACTTCGCTTCTGTCTCCTCATACACTATACTTGAAGCTGCTATGTAATTTAAGAGTACTCCGTATATCAGATCTCAACTATTTTTCCCCCCTGATTTCTGATGAATCATGTTAGGAAAGCTGTGGTTTTAACGCTGGAGGATGTGACATAATGCAAAACAGCACCAGAAGTATATTAAAAAAATATGTCTGTCAGACTTTATATTGCTGGAAGGGGATAATTTGAATTATATGCCCATAATTCAAATTTGGGGATAATTCAACACCCAAACAGATACATTTCTAGCTGTATCCAGTCATCTGATATAATACTGGTTGTTGTTTATTACTTACAAGTATGTTGTTATAGCATCACCTCCGCGTGCTATGCTTAGGGGACAGTTTACATTTCCATAATAAAATCCATTTTCTATAGGTTTATAACTCAGCTTACATTTCACAAGCTACATATGCTGCCTGGCATATGAATTTTAGCACAAGCCTCATTGGTTTGACTAAAAATAACTCTGAAAGCAGCTTATTTGTTTAAAAATAATCAACCCAATTGAGAAATTTTAAAGTTTTTGATAGTCCCCTCTCCTTAAATATGTCAGTGACCCTATCTGTTCGCTAGAAAGGAACCTACTAGAAGTCTATTGGACTCCTATTGACTTGGGAGGTGTCGAGGTCTCCTCAGGTCAGGCCCCAAAATCTTGAGGAGTCTGGCGCACGAAGAGGTGTTATTGGTTAAAGACTAAATAAAAAATAATAATCCCCCACTTTCCCAGCACCATGCAGGAAGTCAATGCTGAACATTGCCCCCTCTCCCAGGCATCTGTCCAATCTAACACACACTTCCATAGACCTCATCCCCTGTATTTTTCACAGCCTTTTAATTTCCATCACAATGTTCTCTACTTACATGTTACTATAGCCTTACTGTGCGATTAGAAGGATATGTATTAACTTTTATATTTCTGTATCACTTTTCATTTCCTTGAGATTTCTGATGGAATTGGGGAACAAGGAGCGCTAACAAAGGCTGAAAGGCATTGCCAGGCATCTGGTTAGAGAGCCTCATTTAATGCTTGCCCACCAGAAGCCATGAGCTAAAGGCTGAACAGATATTCCTGCTCGGAAGAGGAGCTCCCAGGCTCCCAAAGTTGTCTCTTTCATTTGCCAAATACCCAGAAACAAAATATTCTCAACCACATAAGCCGAAAATAACACGCCTGCCTCATTGCAATGACATCCTTTTTACCAGTGTTCAAGAAGCTCCTGCAACATCAGTTGAAGCCGTTAGGAGAGCTAAAAGGGGGAAACAAAAAGTCTTTCTTACTACAACAAGACATATGGTCCAGTGCATGTGAGAAAATGTGAAAGTTGCAGCTGATATCTATTTTGCTGGACAATATAATCACACTTGGCACTACTTCTGAAAAATAATTATTTAAATCAGCTAGGAAATTTAGTAGAAAAACATCAGTATCGACAAATATATCACCAGGCTACCTCTACGTCTGGGTAGGATGGGAACTTTAACTTTCCAGTACCATGGCTTTTGCCCATTTCAATCAGACTTTAAGCACGTTAGCAGGACTGGAAAGCCATGGAGAGACTCCGGGAGCCAGGAACCACTGGAAGATGAAGGTTAAGATAACCTTATTCCCATTTATTCAGCAGAGCACACCCTGTGCAGCGAGGAAGAGGAGGACGGGGTCTGTGTGGGAAGGCTGAGCACCGGCTCTGTGTTTGGATGCAACTTGAGGGTATCACATGAAGCCGGGACTGATGTTTGGATTATTAGCAGGTTTGTGATCTCAGCCTTCCTGACCAGGGCTCATTTGAAACAGCCATCACAAATTCTGTGCAGGTTGATACATGTGTCTCTAATCATCAGAGCCAAACTATGGTTGCACCTCATAAACATTGTCCTTTTTTTGGAAGAAAATGTTTTCTTTCAGGTCAAATTGAATCACCGGGCTAGCAAAGAGGAGGAAAGGGGGAGTTCATTATGCGTGTCTAGTCTGTCCAAAAAAAGACAGGATTAACAGCTAATTTCCTGCCATTATATTTCAGCCCTAGAGAAAGCTTTTTCAAAGAAGCGACTTGCATCTCAGAATGACTCCTCAGTGAACCAAGAGGAGCAGCTCCCCGGGACACAGGACGGGTTTGGGGACGGTGCCTCCCGCTCGGCAGCGCCCTGGGAGCGCCGGCGGCTCCATGGAGCAGCTCTGCACTGCACCCAGGATGGGAGGTTTGGAGCTTCTTGGCTCCACACACCCATCTCGGGGCTCATCTGTGAGCCAGATCTCTTACTCACTGCAAACGGATGTGGAAGCTGTCAGAATTTTCAGAGGTGTATTTATTGCTGAAATTCAGCTGAAGGCATCAGCCTGTCTGCCTACCCTTCTCCCTAAAAAATTGTGTTGTCCAAATCTGGTACTTGGAGATTCCACTTTCAGATACAAGCCCGTTATCTGTCTGTGTGTGTAATCCAAATGCACGGCTGTGGGCCTAGGAAGGAAGATGAAACTATTCAAAAACACATCCTCTAGCATCTTGGTGTCTTGATTTTCTTCCAGAACAGATTATTCCTGGTTCTTGAATGCATTAAAGCAGAGGATAGGAAAAGAAGGCCTGGAAAAGTTTTGCCTTCCACCTTAGCAATTGCCCTTTTTCTTTTGTTTCCAGGGTTAGGGAGGAGAGAGAGGAAAAAAAAAAAATCTGGATATAGGATTTCCAGAAACTTTTTGGGGGCTTGGGCACAGTTTCTGCAATGCAGTTAGCTCAGGGTGGGACAGGGAACATGACGGCTCCCCTCATTCTGTCCTGTGCCAGAAAAGCCACCTGGAAAGGCAGGATCTGCCCAGACATCCCACACGGCCGAGTCCCGCGTGGGCATCGTCCACTGCCCAATTACCTTAACAGGCACCAGCTCACCCTAAATTTATCCCCCACGTTGAGTTCCACAGATGAGCAGAAAACGGTTCATAATGGTGAGCAAAGAGTTATTACTACCCACCCGGGGAGAGCGAGCGAGCAATTTAAACCCCTGTGCCCATCTCGGTAGGTTCTATCAGTTAAGTGAGCAGACATGTATGGTGATAAATTACTGCGAGTCAGTAACGCCGTAAAACTCGCTGAAACAAATCCTCCGCTGGAGCAACTCTACTGCAGTCAAAGGAAACAATGTCAGGAAATTTGGCCTGTTAAATTAAAACAATATGGATTAAAACAGCATTCTGGATGCATTTCTGTCTCTGCATCGGTATTACTATTAAGCGTTCTGGAAATGTTGTGACTCCATTGGTAAATGATGTGAAAGGGAATATTAACTACTGCAAAGGGAACAAACTATGAATTGGCAGCTCGAACAATTGCACTTAAAAACTGCACTGTGTTTAGTTGTTTTTTAGCCAAGTTAATGCAACAGAAAGAAAAACAAGCAGAATCACACTGTATTTTACTCTGTGCCTGGTTTATAAATCTGCATGTTTTTTAGTACACTGCACACACAGTTAAATCATGGTAACTATGTAATTTTCAGTCTCCAGATTGCGCAGCAACATACTGTTTTAAAAGGGACAAATTTTTCAATTCTTCTTAGTGGGCCCTGTCTGGTCCATGATGCTTGTATCCAAAAGGCTTTAGGCAAACTTTAGGCTTGCCTAAAGAATATCTACCTGCCCTTCATTTTTGGTGACTCTGGATTGAACATGCACTTTCATAGATACGTTCTGGTCCTTTGTGGAAACATCTCTTGCAGCATCTCGTGTACTTCCTGGGCAACTCACTCTAGTCAATGGACCTGTGCCAGTTTATATGAGCGCCACATAGCAGCCCCACAGTTTGTCTAAGGCTTGAATAAGATAAATGAGTTTAATTCATCCTTTGTGTAAGTGGGGACAACTCCTGGAAATTAGAGTGGAACTGTATGCCTATGCGTAACCCCTGAATTCATTCCCCTGAACAAAAAACAATATTAGAATCACTCTTCCTACATCTGTTGTTAGTAGGAGTCATTTGTGATATATGCATTAAAAATGATCCATCCAAGAGCTTTCACTATAAAAGATGCCTCAAAGCACCCCAAGGACACAGGGCCAGATTCCAATTGCAGCTCACCACTATGGATTATAACATCACAGGCAGCAAGGGCTTTGTAGCACAAGTTGGGTCTCTCTTGAGAGCTGCATGCAAAAGGAACCAGACTCTAGATTAACGAACACCTCTAAGACAATCTTCACCAACTCATTTTTGTTCCAAGACTTGCACAACTGCATACGTGAGTTTGCAACTTATGCACAGAAACTTGCAAGCATTCACAAAGGCCAAAAAATGCAATTAAGTTTTCTTTTTTTAAAAAAAGCACTAGAATTAATGAAAAGCAACACACTCAAAAATACACATTTAACTCTTCGCCACATACACAAAGTTGCTAGGGAACAGGCAAGTGCCTCGCAAACTGCCAGTGCAATTACATTTACAAGGAGCTGACAAGGATTGACCTTTGCCTACTCCTTCCTGTCTGCCTTTTACCAGGCATGCAGGAGCCTGGTGGCTTGACAAACACTTTTGATGGGCACATTTCCAGACAGCGAGCTGTCTGCATGGCAGAGGTAGCCCTGCTCTGTGCATCTGCTAAGAACTAGGAACTACAGAAGCTTTTAAGAGTGCCACAACTGTCAGTGTTCAGCTCTTCTAGTAATAGGTGGTCTTCCCTGAGCACAGCCACTGCAAGCTGGGGATCTACCAGGTTTCCTTTGCACCTTGAAGTGCTGTGTTTCTGTAAATGCTAGATCAGAAAGTTCCATCAACAGCAAATAACGGAATTGCAACACAATGCCTGCAAAAGGAATTAATATCCACATTTCCAATAGCATACATGCAACATTTGCCTGTGCTTTCACAAGGTGGATCTGCACGTTTGTGCAGTTGCTTTATACAACTGATACCTCAACTTAAAATCTCTAAATATGTGTAAAAAAGCACATGCATTATTTAGTATAATCCTCTTGGAAATTTGGAGCCATTATCTGAATATTTTAATAATTGCAACTTTCAATGGTAGTGACATAAAAACAATTACTTTTGAAATCCCTCTGTGTATATGCATTTGAAACTACAGAGCCATTAAAAACAATCTGTCGAATTAAAGGTTGTGCAATTAATTAAGCGCAAATCCTGTAAAACTGGACCAAGGAGAAAATTCATCAAATGTGTGAAATATGACCTATCTTGTCCAAAAGACAAATATGTTTAAACAAAATATGAAAATTGATGACAAAATTACTGGTAGCAAAATGCACACAGAGCAAATATGAGACAGCTGTACTTTGATTCAGCCTGGGAGGTTCACCCTTACAGAATTCGTGATTCATTATCTCCACTGTCTTGTAAAACTTTCCCTAGTTAATCTCTAAAGTACAGTCTTTGTATCTGTGATAGTAAAAATTCTCAATAAAATCACATATAGCTGCTTAGCAATGATTTACTGCCTCTTTCTAGAATCAGATGAAATCTGTTACAAGTTGGATGCGGGCACCCAACATAGAGCTCTCGCTCCCAATGCTGAAATCGTTGCTGCTTCTGCTGGTCAGTGTCCTCGGGGACGTGCCCCGCGTGGGGACAAACCAGAGGGGTGCACATGGCTCTGAGCTCCTGCTTGAATTACGGGCTACACATTAGCCATGCAAGGGAGAACCTAGCACCGAAATATTTGCTGCCAGACAGCAGCACGTTTTGCTAAATGCAGACCTAGACCTTGACCATGCCTAGACCTTGCTGAAGTCTCATGGGATTCCCACGTCTCACCCCAGGGATTGGTAAAGCTGCTGACCAGGTTCTGGCGCCCCTCGGTACACGGCAACCACATTTTGAAGAATTTTACTGTCATAAAAAAGCAGAAATGAGATTGTTTCTACTTGACTCCAGTGACAAGGAGATCTAAGGATGGGTATAGAATCATATCTCTGCCTGACCAGACATAAAGATGCATTCAGCAAAAGGAAGGCACGCAGAGAGTAAAGGAGAGATTGGCAGTCTCAGCAAGTTCAGGTCTGCAATTCAAGGAATCCATGGAATACTTATATTATATGAAGTAGAAAACTTCACAAAGAATGTCTGGGGGAAACTAAAGCCAGAAATGGCTTTACCGGGGAGCTGGAACACTTCACTTCTAGAAGAGGGCTCATGATTGCCAATTCTAAGGGGGAGAAAAGTTTCATCCTTCAGCAAGTTGAGGCATGCAGCTTAAACTACATTTCTCTCCTTCATTTTCTACTCGTGATCTAACAGGACCCAGCTGTGCCCATCCCCAGCACCAGAGAAAGCGTCTCCAAACAGGGAATTTTGCTAAGCCTTCTCTGAAAAAAATAGTTCCAATATACTTAATATTAGCTTACCCCTATTTACACATGTATGTCATTTTCTTCCTGAAGAACTCATGCAAACCCAATGATTCTTGATGAACATACACTATCTGTCAGTAGCTCCGACATCAAGCAACAGTATTTGTAAGGTGGGTACGGATAATGTTCGCTAGACATATTGTATTACATGCGCTTGACATTATAAGCAGGTTTAAGACTTCACAAATCAAAATCAAATTGTAAAGTGGATGGTAGGGAGGAGGCGGACTGCAGGGAACGCTAGGAATACAGCCTGTTATTTTCATATTAAAATGTAATGGTGCCATTAAAGTTAAAACCACTGTTAAACTTGATTGAGTAAATTAGTTAATTAACCATAGCATCTAATGCATTCCTCCAAGGCATACCTCAATTCCTCAAGATGCAGAGGCCTGATAGAGTTCCAGTTGTACATTATCTTAGCTGTGAATTTTAGTATGATTACACTCCTCTTGGACTGACTTACTATTTACCAATGAAGAATGGAAGCTGTCTTTTGAATTTGGGGTTGATTAAAATTAGTGTGGAAGAAACTGAAGGATGACTTTTTTTTTTTTTTTAAATAAGATTTCCTGTAAGGATTCTCTCTTTCTCTAACCCTTCTCTAAAAAATTTTACATCAAAAAAGTTTAAGGTAAAACAGAGTGGCCATCTCTAGTTAAGTAAGAAAGATTTATTTCTGTCTTGTCACAGTAGGATAGACTTTGTCTTGATGTAACAAAACCACAGCCAAATCAAACTCTGATTTGCCTCCCACTCGTACATTCAGATGGGTGCATTATGAAGCCACACAGTGACTGATACGGGTGCTCAACTACGTTCCCTTTATCATCCATCCCTGAGGAGCAAGAGAAACTTTAATCAGCAGCGACAAAAGTGCATAAAAACACCTTGCTTATGGCAAAGGTAAAATAAAAATATTCAAGACATACTCAGATTGCAAGTACCATTTATATGGTTAAAGGATTCTGCTGGAAATCAGGAAGTGTGCCCTGCTTGCTGATGAATGATGCTAACCATCAAGAACGCTGTGACCTAGTTGCTATAAACTAATAACAGCCACGTTTGTTACCAAAGTTGAAGTTAGCACTTGGTCTTTCCACCAAAGATTCTTTTTGAATATATCCCAGAGGTTGCTCACTGCACCTGCAGTTGACATACTTAAGATTCACTGTTACAATAAAAAAAATTAAATGAAAAAACTACTTTCCGATAAAAAAAGAGAGTAGTATCTCAAGTAAAAGGACTGGAATAAAAAAAGAAAATAAAGAAGTAATAATCTGAAATACTCAGTAATCTGAATACTCAGATTTCCATGTTTTCTATGCCATAAACTGACTCAATTTATTAAGCAGTGCCTAAACTTATCATTATATATTTCTTTTGTGTCGTACATACAATGAATATGCTATTTTTTATTTCATGTTTTTTCAATACTTGATGCCAACAAAGGGTCTTCCTGAAGGTCAAAATATTGATCTAACCCAACCCAAGGGGCACTTCCCTTCCAGTGATAGATGCTCAGTACCTGTGGAATAACAAACCCATGGGAAAAACCTATGAAAGAGACAGGGGATAGGACTTAAAGGAATGTTGCTAAAACTGCAGCACTCTCCACTTAGCTCTCCTTCATCTCTTCTGGAGCATAAAAATGAAATAAAGAGTACAGCAAAAAACTTGGGTGCGTGGGTATCTGACAGTGGTATCTGCCCTATGGCAGGTCCCTCACCATTGACCATTACCTGTAGCACAGACCCAAACACGTTGTTAAAAGCTCTCACCTCCCATCCAGATTCCAGCTAAAATGATAAGCCATAGAATGAGAGAGTTTGGCTGAACTGAAAGAGGAATCTGCTGAAGAGGAAATTCCCTCTTGAATAATTAACTCACTTTTCTCTCTGCTTTTCTCCTTTCCACTTCCTCTTTCTTGCATATGGAAGGAAGTAACATTCCCTTTCCACTGCTGTTAAGACTGATGGTCTAAATCATTTCTTGCTACTCTTATGTATTTAATAACCTCCTGCTCCAAGAAAGATTGGGCATCTTTCTTGACTCTTTTCTCACTGTCTTCTTGACACGAGCCCAACTGCAGCGCTAAACCCACCTAACAAAACCTGTTGCTAACCACTGGAGCTCTATTTTTCTTCTCACTTTCGTAGTGCTGATGGTAGTTTAGTCTGCTACATGCAAGGGTCATTGCAAAGTCAGTAGCCAGGAAAACTATGTTAATCCATTAAAGTCTTTAGAGTTTACTATCTGAGAAATTCCACGCTCTCCAGCACCTCAGAGAATTGCTCACCATGCATTACACCATCTAATAGCGTCTTGAGTAGGAAATATATGTATTTGACTCCATCACTAAAACAGAGGTTTAGAAAAAGACATAAACCTTCTTGCCTGCTGTTTTTCTTGGATTTTTCGGTATTTTTAGAAGTATTGAGCTCAACAGTGTTCGGGCCAACTACATGCCAGAATTCAGGACTCCGTCCAGACTTTTAGTCTTACCAATATTAAAAGAGAGTTTTGTTATAATGATATATAGTAAGGCTTCCCATCAGACAAAATCAATATTGCAGGGATATGAACTCCATATTACACAGTTAATCCCTAAATATAAGTATTTTTAATAGATATATTTTTAAAAAAGTTTAAAGAAATATTGGTTCCTTATTTAAATATCTACAGCAGCTCAGTAGTCCATTGACTCTGGCTCCATGAAATGCAAATTTTGTAAAATCCAATCCATCAAGCAGAAATTTTACTGCAAAAGGTTTCGCAGAAATAATAGCTGTCAGCTAACAATTAATGCACCCAACATGCTTAAGTACTGCGCTGAACTTTAATGAAAGGTTACCGAGTCTGTTAAATTGCTTCGTACCTTGTAAGACTAAAGTTAAGCAAAAATTAACATCAGTATTCTGGGAAAAGAGCATGCAAACAAAATTCACCTTAATGATGGGGGAGTGTAATGTTTTCCCTGAATATTTTGAACTATGATTCCATTAGAACGTTGTCAAGAAACTAATAATGTCACTCCAGTTAATGTACAGAACAAACACTTTTGGGGGTTTTCCTCTAAAATAATTCTACAGCAGATACGAATATGCACATATATTTAAAAACCCATGCAGTTCTCCTCAAACGTAAGCCTGGCAATACCTTGGGAATGTGGTCCTGACCCTTGCACACTGATAATGGTTTATAACAGTGGCTGGAAAAGGTCATTTCAAAGCCAGGTACTCGGGCAAGCACCACAGCACACCATTTTGCTAGATGGTCGATAATGTTTCTTGTGCAGCAGCGTGTTAGCACTCTGAATATGAGGCACTCCTCTTTGCTGAGTTCTTATAAACATTCCCACACTTTAAGTAATACTTGGCAGCTTTACTACTGTTGTCAGGAACTAAAAGGTGCAATAACCCCACACGCAATACAAAAGATCAAACCATCAGGTCATAACTCATTCCCAAAGGGCAGTCCAGTAAAAGTGATAAAGGAAACCACACTCCAAGGACTTCCTCAGGCCACTGCCCTGGATCATTAGGGCTACTGATCCTGCTCATCCATTGCCAGGAGCCCACAGGCAGCACCTTCCCCATGCCCTTCAGCCCCGGCCGCGCTCCGGGGCAGCCTCTCCCAGCCCTTCCCGCTCTGCCGTCTGCAGGGTCAGAGGCTCCTGCAGTGCAGACTGCTATTTAAGCCCGTTAAATATCACTTGGAAACAAGAGTATTTAAAAACAAAACAAAAAACAATCAAAAAAAAAAATCCTGAGTATGTTACATAGGCTGCAAAAACCATGGTTTGAAAGAACAGAACCAGAACTTTTCCCTTCTGCTCACCTAGGGCTTGTAGAAGCCTTCTTACACACCCACACACACCCACCCCAGACATGCACACAGTCCGTGTTAGAGAGAGATATTCCAAGCATCAGGGGTCCGTGCTCAGAGAAATATTTTTACAGTGTTGTTATCCTGTTTGAGGAACGTGCAGTGTTCACTTCTGCTACATCACTGACTTAGTGGAGTTACAGTTCATCTTCATTACAGGGGAAATGCAAAAAGAATCCCAGCTTTTTGACAAAAGCAACTAAAAGAAACCTTTAATCAGCACTGCACAGTCCTGCACTATGGCCACCCAGTTAACTCGTGGATTCAAAGAGGATTTGTATGCACCTGATGTGCAAATACTACAAGCTCGTACCTGCATTATGCACATCTTCTATTTGTAACTGCAAACTAAGCACTCCATTAAGTCTTTCTCTTTCTACAGAGACACTTATCAAGGCATATGTGCAACAGGAAAATAAAACTTCCCCCTTACGTTATGCTTGATGAGCAGGAGAATGTGAACTGTTAGTCCCAGACTAGACTCCATAGAAGGCAGCTGTCATCAAAGGAGAAGACAAGAACATTTAGGAAAATGCCACTGCTCAGAAATGGTTTAACTGAAATGTTCCTCTCTTACCCTTTCAAAAGCTCTCACTAGAGCAATTAGTAGACTCTTAAAACAAATAAAAGAAAGAGAGAAGGAAAAATTGAAGGCTGACCACATCAAGGAAACAGGAATCCATGATGGAGTTTGGTAATGAAGCTTAGTTGTATTTATGCTGAGCCTCCATGGGGCAAATAGAGGTCTTTATTCTCCAGAGTGGTAAATTTAACAACCTTCACAACACTAAATTCACTTAATTAGCAGTCTGTGTTTCACTGCTGCTTTTGCAGGCCAGTTTCTGTGCATTCGCACCCAGTCTCCTCAGCTCACTGGCCCATTGCAGGTTTTCATTAATTCAGATGTGCAATATGGCAAACGCAACCCATGCAGCAGCCCTCCCCCACGTGCATATTTTCTTGAGCTTCTCTAGACTATATTCATGAAAAATGATTTACAAAATACAAATAGATTTTGGCATGAAGTAAGCTTAAATTGACTGCTTTCTATCAGGAATTAATATTAACCAGAGCTTGTCAGTTACTAAATATTTATTTTAGGAATACATACAGCCTCTGCTTTCATGTAGGTTAAGCTGTAATCTTTGGCTTGTCAGTTCCAGGATATAGCAGTGGATAAATCATGCACTCTTGAACTGATAGATGTCAGAGCCGTTGTATACAAATGGAGGGATATGTCAATGAACACCCCAGTTTAGGTTACATTTACTATAAACATTGACATTCCTTTGCAATGAGACCATTTGCTGGCTAAGCAGTCGCAGCTTCACAGGATTTGATGCTTTTGTGCTCAATCAGGTTCTAATGATTTCAGATGTTTGCAATTAATGAACCATTAGATTAATTGGTCAAGTACGGAAAGACTGGTTTAAGAATTGGGTCAGAACCACGGACGAGCTATTACCTGACGTGACAGCGATCACCAGAGGCAAAACAGTGAGAAATTGAATTAATGATTTTTTCACTCTCTCTTTCACTTTTGGCGAAAATTAGCACTGGACCTGTGTTTAAAGTGAGAGAACACCAGAAGTGTTAGGGGCGAGGGTGAAAACAAAGCGTTCGCCTCGCTCTTCGTCTTTGTTAGGGGAGGTTCTCGGCCTCCACTACGTGGGCGCTCCATTGAATATAAAGAAGCTACTGTATTTCTTCTGGATCCTCCAAATCCCCCACAAAGCTCCTCTTCCAAAGTCAATGTATAATATTAATTATGTACCACACAGGGCACCTTAGTAAGATGATTAAGTGTACTTCAGAACCACTGAAATAAATAAGCCTAGCATCAATATATGATCATGTAGGCTTGGTAGAAACCCCAGGGCAGCCATCCTTTAGCTGGTGTACATAAGGACGGGTGCTCCCAGTAGATCGCTGGTGCTTAAATTCTGACAGTGTGACAAGTTATCACAATGAGATGAGGGCAGTTTAGCTGAATCTGTAATTTCTAAGAGTAAAATTAACCCTGGATGTACGACATATTTTTGACAGTTTTCTCTCCTGGAAGGGGTATTCAAAGCATGTTTGTGTAACTTCATGATGCAATACTTCAGAAATCAAGCGTATGCATGGTCTGCCTTATGTGCACTTTATTCAAGACTCTCTAATGATAAATTCTTAGAGGAAAAGGAATGGAGTGCAGCATCATATGAACTAGATCAAACGAACCTGTGCTCAAAGGCAACAAGAACACATTGCACATTAAAAATAGTGGAGTATACTCTTAGAATTTCTTTCTTTCTTTTAGCTCTGCGTTACCATGAACCTGAGTTCATGACTACAGCAGGCTGAACAATAGGAATGTTGTTCTTCCCACTCTTCCACTGCCTAAAATAATAATAAGAAAACAAACAAAAAATCCCAAGCTTTGTTATTATTCCATACAGAAATTCAGTTATTCTGGACCTTCTTGTCCTTTTATTTTCCTAAATTTTACACACTGCAAGTAAATTATGAGACATGTTGTGCAATTTTTGAGTTTTATGGGAAGTGACTAGATTATTGCTGAACGAAAAGATGAATTTTGCATTAAATACCTTTTAAAAATAACTATGTATAAATTCTAACTGTTCAACACAATCTCCTTTGGAATATGACAGAGAAATAATAATAATAATAATAATAAAAAGCTCAGGACTTGCAGTTTTTGCAAAGGAAGTGTCCCACAGATTTCTAAATAGTAGGTCTAAGATGAGTGCCATAACCTTAATGTCACATATTATCACCCATTTCCATGTTTTCACCTATGCCCTATTTATGTAGTTAAAAGTCCAGTATATCAAATTTTTGCATTTTTCTGCCAGAATTCAAAGGCTGTTGTAAATAGATCTGGCAAAACAAGCAGCCAAAAAAAGCTTTTCAAAGCTTAATGAAAATATCTCATAATAAAAGAGACTGACAGAGCCCACTAAGTCAACTGGAGACCTTTCACTAACATGAAGAGCTTTGCATCAGAAAAATAGAGATTTTAACATGTATAAGCCATGAGATCTGTAAATCAATCAATTGTGGCATTCGGAATAGGTACTCTTAGAACAAGGGAACTTTATTCCATAATTGTCTTCCCCAAAGGCTTCCCTCTAACTGGTCCCAGTAACTTCCCCATTTCCCATAATTTTTTGCCCTCCCTTTCAGGAATCCTCCACTGAAAGCTCAGGAAACTGCTGGAATTACAACTACTCAGAGAGGAAAAGTGGGTGACAGTCAAGGACGTGGGTAATAAAGGTGCCAATATTGTAATCAACCTTAACAGCCCCCAAACTCTTATGAGATATTTAAGACCTGCACAGCGCCTCTTTCTTTCTACTGCTTTCTACTAATACATCATATTTATGAGACAGACAAGGCCAAAAAGAGTCAATGAGACTCTCTCCATTGCCTTCAACGTGGACTAGAGGAGTCATATAGGACAGATGAACAAATAATCCTATTCATCTGGCTTTTCCCATTGATATTAGTGAGATTACTCCTGCATATAAGAGTTTGCAGGATGACAATCATAAAGGAAGCCTGAATAAAAGCTTCTTTCTTATATCTAGTTTAATGCACTGATTCATTTCTTTGGTGGGGGGAGAGGCAAAGCAAGGATGAAATGTAAAATATCGAGATGGAATCTTATCCCTTACATGAAGGAAAAAGGATATAAATGTGAATCATTAAAAGGCAAAAACAAAACAAAACCTCCAAAGGCACTGTAAATAAACCCCTGTAATTATGCATCACAAAAAGTCAACTGCAAATGGTTCAGTAATCTCATTACCAAGCTTACTAATAATCATTGCAATATTCTCCATCTCCCCTAAGATAATGAGCAGCACTGTGGATGTTGTAAAAATAAATAAATAAACATACAAGCAACAATTTCTCATCTAAATATTTAACAAAATGAATGGGCTTGCCTAAAGGTTTGAGATTGAACCCCAGTGTAGCAAGTTTTTAATGTGCAGTATTTTCCTAGTTTTAAAGGGGGAAAAACTTAGCTTAGCGGAGAATAGTTCAAGCTAAATGTTTTCAAGGCAACCTCAAAATAAAGAAATAAAACATTTTTAAATATTTCAATACTACAAAATTAGCCTAAGTTAAAGGCAACAATTAGTAAACAACTTTGTCATATTCAGAACAGTATCTTTCCCATTAACATTTCTATAGTTCCCCAATTACATTATAAATCAAAAGTAATACAAACAGACAATATAATAATGAGAACACATAGACTGCATCAAAAATTAAGATACCAGCTTTTTCTGCGCTCTTGGATCATTCTGTTAACTTGCCCTAGTTTACTTTGCTGGCAGCTGGAGCATCGTCAGAGTAAGTGAAGTTATACCTTGCTGAATAGCTCCTAAAATTTGATCTGGAAAATCTTCTGAAAGGCAAAAGCATTTTTTTTTCCGAAGCATGTGGCATGGCTATTTTATTCCCCAAGCACTGTCTCCTGCTACAGGTAGGGAAGTAATGGGAAATCAAGTTACATGAAGATGAAGCGATGTGTGGACGCAAGGGACTGCTGCCTCTTTGGTCAGGCAGCCCACGCTGGGGTCCTGCCTGCCCTGTCCAATGGGCCAACACCTCCTTCACCAGCTTCAGGCACAATCGGTGACCTTGTCTATCCCGAGTTTCCTCTTGTAGAGGAGGAAACCCAACCAGCCCTTCTCTGGGGAGATGCGGAGCGTGTTTTCCAGTGAGACCCAGGATATCCACTTGCTGCACTGGGGTCCTCTGAAAATACAATGACCGGATAATTATAAAAAACGACTACAAAAGGTTGTGGCAGCTGTTGAGTACAAGTGACACTACAAAAGAGAGAAGTAACAGATTTTGCAGACAGAGAGGCAGAGCCAAAGGGGCAGAATTAGAGGCTTTAGATGCAGGACGGGAATAAAAAATATGTCTTTGTAGTTTTTGAAGCACATCAGCTCCATCAGAGGTGCTCTTTCACACAAGATGAAGGCACGGAGCATGAATAGAAACCATAAAGATGTTAAAGTAAATGCAATTAACTATCGGTGTTCATCTTAATGCATACTCATCTTAAGAAAAAAATCTCTGCACTAGGTGGGAGAGGAGACTAAATCGTGTGTTGTGCCTTTAGTACTTTCTTCAGTTAAATACCATAACAATATTTTCAAGGTTACTGTTAAAATAACAGGGTTGTCCAGTGGAATTTATCCCCACTGGTGTTTGTGTACTGTATATATTTATACCACATGAGCAGCCCATAAATTCTCCTCATAAACGCTGTTATCTCCACCGCTAGCAGTTCCTCATTTTTATGGGGGTATAACTTTAAGGTGTGGTATATGTACCGTTATACCTCATTCCCTGCAGCTTCTGCTGCCCCATTAGGCTGCGATCCGGAGGGCTGCTGAGCCCTCTGCTCCCACCAGCATCACTTGGTGCCTCCTCGTGCTGCAGCCGACTGCGATGAGAGGCCCCGCGGGAAGGATCCTCCTGGTTCCCATGTTCCATCCTATCTCCTCTCCTTTTATTTTAAATCTGGCTAAGAGGAGAGACCTAAGAAAAGCCCATCACCAACCCTTTCTTCTAGAGAGGGCCAACTGCATTCACAAGAACACAGTTTTCTTAGAGAAAAAAAAATATATATATATGTAGATAACTACAAAAGTCACCCAAAGGTCATCTGAATCAGGAATTGCTTTAGGTAAAGGACTAAGCTAACTTCTTATGGCAAAATAAAAAAAGAAAAAAGCATGCTCGTGCACATGGGTGCAATAAACTCTGCGTGCATCCTCGCGGGCGGAGGAGCAATGGGAGCCTGTCCGGGTACCAATCGGTCAGGGCACCCGTGCGCGCCGGCCGCGTTCGCGTGCCGTCCACACTCATCTGTCCTCGAGTTCGGCGCTGCGAACTCCACACTTCTGAATCTGAACTCAAATGTTGTTTTCTCCAATTTTCTTTCCTTTTATGACCTTTTTCTCTTGCTGCCTTGATTTATGGTCATTTGTGTGATTGCATTGCTTTGCTTTATGGCAGTTTATGTCATTCTGGTCTTGTCATAAATGACTACCATAAAGTGAGGTAAAATATCATAAAACATTAGTGAGTCACTGATATTCAAGGTTCTTGAGTACAAGCACTGACAGGTAGCAAGCACAGGAGAACTGTGCTGTGCGAGGGATGTATCACTGGATCCACGTGTGTGCTGGGAGCTGCACGAACAAATGCCACTGCGGCTTCGCTTGTCAGGGGGAACAGTTTAAAAGGGCAACACGGTTATTTTTATAAGTTTAAAAATCTTACATTCCTCAAGTGTTTTTTTTATTTTTAATAAAATTCTTAGAAAATGGAAGCTAATCTGCTCCTCTATACAATATTCTCCTCTCTCCCTCTACAAGGTGATTTATGGGTTAATTATAACAATTAAAAGTCTGAGTGTTGGGAGGAAAAAAAATCAGATTACTTTTGTAAAAGGGTCCTTCTTGCTTGTTTGTCCATCTTTGTTCATCACAGGTCATTAGCACTAAGTTTTGCATGATGCCTTAGTTTTACTGCGGTTGCTGGAAGGTATACATCTTGAGTTGTTATAGGGATGCTCAGAAATCCAAAGCTGATATTTTGATGCATTTTATGAAAGAAAAAAAAAGCGAAAAAACCCACTAAGGAATCCACGCACAGTTTTTATCCAATAATCTTACTCTCTTTCTTGGTTTAGAAAAATAAACCATTGCAGTGCATACTTTCCAGCTACATAGAAAAATGTAAAATAAAGCCATTTTGCCACTGATGTTTGTCTTATGAATCCTTTATGCATTAAGAATCAATAATCTCTGTTTCCAGCATAAATTCCTACTATCAGCTGCTGTTATTTTATAGGATAACTTAATTCAAGAATGAAAATGGGTATTTGCTGAATTTTAAATAGGAAACAGATTACCATTAAGATATATGAAGGTATCTGTTTGGAAATTTGTTTTTCTTATATGAATATAAAAACATTGTTAGGATTTTTAATGGCTTTTTTGCTTTCTACTATGACTTGAAAAATAAAAGACCTATCATCTCTAAATCTACTTAGTCTATAGTGACATTCCTCTACTGGACTAGTTGTCTGGATGTTTTGGGGGGGAAAAAAGTATTTTTAATGCAGGATTTTTTTTTGCACCCTACACTTGCACTGGCCATTCCTTATAAACGTTGTTGCGTCTAGTGTTCAACACCAAGTTATAGCTTCACTGAATCCAGCCACAAAGGAAAACACTAAAAATAAAACCCTGATTTCCCCGCAAAGGGCCAGGCTTAGTTGTGTTTAATCCAAGTCCTCTCCCATTTCTTAGCTCTGCAGTAGCTTCCTTGTTGCTTTCTAAAGCAAGAGAAGTTAAAGTGGATCCAAGAGAAGTTAAGATGGATCCACTCAATAGCCTAGATCCCAGGGACCTCATCCCACTCTCCAATGAGCTGCTTTATTCCAATGTTAATGCTCCCGGCCTTTTGCAAACACATTCATCTTGGACCCTCCTCTTGATTTCAGCCTGGGACAAGCGATTCCATCAGCTGCCTGAAGCCCCACAGGTGCCATGGGGACCAGGCGGTGCTGAGACCCAACTCAAGGGTTGTCCAAGGCTCTCCTTTCATGGGACTAGCAGGAGAAAACATCATCGCACCTGGGAAGCTTACAGAGGTATAGGAGACCATCCTGGAACTAACTCAGTTTGGAGATATTCTTCATTTGTATAAACGAGAGGGGAACCAATACCTTCTGATACTGCTCATTGGAAGATCATGAAAAGATGTCAGAGAGGGGAAGAGAAAACAGCAAAATAATGTGCATCTTCAACAGATACAAAGCCATAGACTTGCAGGAACAAAAGCTCCATGTGCAGTTTTCCAAGCACAATTCTAAAAATCCAGATTTTTTCATCAGTAAGAAGAGAGAAGAAGATATAAGAAGAGATCAGAAAAATAACAATTCAATCCTAAAGTGGCAAATTAGAACAGAGCTAGAAAGTATTTAACTACCAGGCAAATGTTTGAGTACATCAGCTGAGATTGCACACTGCTTTTGGCAGCATCTTTTTCCTGCTCTGAGTCTCAGTCAGTGATGGAGAGCTGCCTTGGGAGAAGCTTGGAATGGGAATTGAGAGGCCCCCTTGCTCCTGAAGAGCAGCTGAGGGTGCTCTCGACCAGCTCCTCCACAGCTCATATCCCGCAGGAAATTCCTGCAGAAAAGCTGCGCGTCCCTGTCACGGATGCAGGTTGCAGTGATACCTGCACTCGGGGCAATTCATTTCATTGACACCAACGCTTACGGCACAAGGTTTGTGTCCTGTCCCCTCCGAACGCAAGGACAAAGATCCCGCCACCTTCAAGGATGACAGGGTTAGACGTTCCTGTCCTCAACGCTCAGAAGTGCCGCGCTCAGCACTGCAGCACCGAGCGGCCTCAAAGCGGTCACGGTCCCACACATACGTGAACGGGAACATCCCTGCCGGCAAAACGGAACTGGAAGTTTATTAAGAGATACGTTTTAGGCACTGGTTCTGCATAGAAATACTGGCAGTGGCCCTGAAATCATCAATTATTTTGGAATAATTTGGAATTGGAATTTGGAAAGTGCTGCTGCAGCGTTGCATATGATCAACTTGTATGAGATGATTTCCAAATTGTGTCTGGGGCAGGCGATGAGACTCTACAAACCTCGCTGCTCCCCAGGGCCACGATAATCCTTCCGTCAGAGCCGCAGCATAGGAACAACTTGGGCACGGGGCACCCGCCTCATTTTTTCTTGAGTAACACTATTGCCTATGCTATAAAGAAACAAATGCATTCATCACTGCTGCTTCCCAGGGGAATGTGTGCAACTACTGAGTGGCTTAAAAGGAAAAAAAACAGCTTTTGCTTTGAGTACGATGGGTTATTTGGATTTTGAGGTACTGCTAAAAAAGCTCTTTCCAAAGCAGCCCTGCCTGCACGACAGGGGCGCCTGCCCCATAGCGCTGCTCTCGCGAGACAGATGCCCCAGTCGTGTCCAGTCACCAGTTTCACGACTGAAGTAATTCAATCTTGAATAAGATGAATTGAAATAATTTTGAAATCACTAAAATTATTTCAATTGAAAATTGAAAAATTGAAAATTGAAATAATTTTTGAAAAATAAAAGTTCCTCCTAGATTTTTCCGAAGTCAACTAATTGTCTTCCACTAAATATCAGCTGAGTTGTATGGGTGCATAAATGGAAACATCTAAAATTTTCACCAGTATTAATTGCTCATTCAATGCAGCAAATGCATGATTAAAATTACCAGAAAAGTCTTAGCTAAATAGAGGCAATTTATTATAAGCTCAATTCTTTAAAAAAATTGTAAGATGAACAGTAGGATAGTCAAGATTTCTTTTGATCAACTTTCAGAATCGCTGGAAATACAGGTTCTTTTGAACATACTCTCAATATTTTTGAGGAAAAATTACTGAGATACTTTATTTCAACTGAGGTGCAGTCCTTCACTACTGCTCTCCTGTTTTGGTAGAGTTAAAAGATAGTTTCACCAAGATGTGCTTTGGAAAAGGAAGTCACAGTTTAAATTTCACATAGTAAATTTCACAAAAAAGTTGAATTTTGACATAAATTTAGATATATCAGATATTAGAATTCCCATCAGAACAAAAATGCTAAGAATATCAAAACCAATATTCATCTGAAACTTCTGCTTTAGCATTTTGAAAGATAAGCACAATTTCATTCCAGTTGATCAACTAAGAAGAAATAAAATAGCTTAAGCAAGATTCTGAAAAATCCTTTGATAACAAGTAAGTGTAGATAGCAAAAGAAGAAGAAGAAGGAAAAAAAGAGGCATAAAAAATGAAGAGCATCATCTTTACACCTGTGGAATGATCTAAATCTAGCACGAAAGGAATAAATTGGAAAAGTCTTGTGTTTCTTTGCCGTGCTGTAACGTGAAAGCCAACGCACGCTCACCCGAGCTCCAAGAAGTCATTGGCTTGGCACGAGGAAGACACCCTGCATGATGGATTCCAAGCTTCCCTACAATTATTGTGACTAAAGGCTGAGAAAATTAGCACAACTGAGACTAAGTGATAAATAATGCTTAAGCATAGCTGCTTCTTGCTTTAAGGAGACAGACTAAAGAGTTAATAATGTCTCTGATCATCTTTTAATAGCTTTGAGATGCTTTCGCACAATAAATAGACCTGTTGTGAAAATACTTTAGAACACACAGGGAAATACCACATGCTTTGTGCCCTTTAAGATGCTTTAAATAGCACAATTGCAGATTTAAAGATCGTAATTGATTTAAATTGGGGGTGAAATGTAAAATTTTATATGATGCATGAAACCTCTTACAGATTTAAAGCCACAATTATCTTTGTCAGTCTCATATTGCACCCCAAAGCTTTTCTTGTAATGATTGAGACATTACAGAAAACAAAGGCAATGCTTGTATGGATTGCCAAATGAAATGCAAGGAGAGAAGCCACACCGTGCCATACATTTAGGACGAGGAGCAAGTACCCGAGTTTGGCTGAACTCTGCATTGCAAGCCCCAGAAAACTGTCAAGCAAATAACAAGCAGGTATGCTCTATCCTAAAGATGTTCACGCTATTTTACCATATTGGTTCATGTATAGCAGCCTGAGACGTTAACAGATCCTGTACGTTACAAACCTTTGCTGCTTGTTTACATTAAAATGTGCACTGTTACGGGTATCCAAAGCAGAGATCAGACTTTAGCAAAGGATTCAGAGAAGCTTCTCAGTGTCACAGAAACTAATTAATTATTCACTTCTGTATTGGCAAAGAATCCTCTGCATATTTCCAGTGTCTATCACATTTATACATAAAACAGCCACCAGATACATGTGACCTACAAAATCTATCTTGTCTCTGCTGCCTTATGCACCTCTGTCACACAGTCGTGCAAATGCGAGGCTTGAGTACCCTGCCTGCCACACAGATCTCTCTTTGTCTCTCCTTTTTAGATGAATTTCAACAGTTTGAGTGCATCCAAAATGCAAAACAAAATTCAGCCACAGAAGGAAAACAGAAAATTTTGGTCTGCTGAAAAAACAATGCCCCTTCCAAGCTCCAGGAGCTGATGCCTCCCTGACAACAGCGTTAAAACCAAAACTATTTCTAGGTTTAAACACTGGACGAGGACTCCTGACATGAGAATTTGGTTTTGGTTGTGGCCTCCAAACCTGATTAATTCCAAACAACAACAGAAAACAAGGTATAAATAGTGAGAGAGAACACTAACCTGAGATCATTTCATCTGACCCGTATTTGGAACCCTAAATTGATTTAACATAGCACAGCTCTGTTAAATAAATGAAAATGACAAATT
>NW_010587954.1:181509-242202 GCF_000705375.1 Tinamus guttatus
TTCCTGCAGATGTCAGTGCTGATACCATCCTCCAAACAATGAAGTAAACAATTAAGAACTTCTTTTAATTTCTGCTGCTGTAGAAATCCAGCAAAGAAAAAACTCTCAGTGAATCAATGAATTAAAAATGGATAGAATCACAAAGGAAAGCAATTGTATTTTCAATCTAAGAGGATATTACCAACAACGGGTAGTTAAAAATGGAATTAACAACTAATAAAAGTGGTGAAGCATATCTTTTTAAAGACCAGTTTTCAAGGCTTCCCATTAAAGCAACTTCAGTCCCAGGCCTCTAGGTAATGCAATGAACAGTATTCTTTGTGGGCTACTGGGGGCCAATTACCTTTGCCTCCATATTTATGGGTTCCCATTGCCAGGGGGACAGGTACCAGAGTTTATTTTGGTGACGTGTGTTTCACGGAAAGTTATGCATCAAAGTAAAGGCTTGATATATCATCTGACATTTTTTCCCCCATTGACAGAGGAAATGTGGCACATTTAGCAGTCGTCATGACCTCAGCGAGAGGACAGACACGTCCAGGCTGCTGGGAAACAGCATCGTTATGGCAGCAAAAAATCAGCAATTAATACAAGGTGAGAATGATTTGCTACAGAAATGCTGTTTATGTTTTACACTTTCTAAGATATTAGAGGAAAACACTTTCTTATTCATGATACTTACATGGCTGGCACAAATAAGCTAATATATAGTACTCATTGGAATATAGCGCTTTTTTTCTTAGAAGGTGCATGCAAACAACATAGAAGGTTGTGTTTTCATAGCCCCCCCAACATGGAAAGATATTGGTTTTGTATGTTAACTGGGAAGCGGCTAGTAGTTGAGAAAGTGAAATAATTCTGATCATTTGAGAGCAAAAGGAAATTAATGCCAATGACATTGACCAGACTGCAAACCACATTTTTTGATAATTTTAATCTTCTCCTCTGACATGCTTCCACTCCTATTGGTTTAGGTTCCAAGGTAAGCTAAAGGATATTTTCCTTTTTCTCTGTATGTTTTTTTTTTTTTTTTAACTGCACGATGAGACAGTAAAAAGGAATCCTTGAAAGGTTACTGCCTCTGTGTGAAAACTGGGATGCTGAAGGAGATAAGTGTGTGTGGGGCTGGAAGAGGCAATAACAGAGCGCAAACACGTGCGTCCACCTGAACATGTGAGACAGCAGAAGAAATGGTGTGTTTAGGGAGCAGGCTGGCAAGTGAGGAATTTAAATTTTAAAAACAGGGAGACAACTGTGCCGTTCTCACTGATTGCTTGCTGTAGCCTCGAGAAAAGCTTCTGTGAATTTAAAAAAAGTCATGAAAATATATGTTAGCAGGAAATTAGGGAAAAGCTTAGGGGTGGGGGAGATGGAAGGGCTGTGCTTCTCTGCTGATCCTACTCCCTAAAACACTATTGCCTTCATCTAAGAGGAGCCCTTGCTCTGCTTAGGCACACAGTGCGGCTGGTACTTTTTCCTCCAGATAATAATTATTAACAGCAAAATTCTTATTGTGAACCGATTATTTGACACTTGAGCTAAAGGTGTAGCGGGGACACATACCCATATAAAACGAGGAGTTTCAAGGGAAGAAACTCTGCCTGGGGACCACATTCTCGCCTCACATTAAAAGGTGTTAATCTGAATTAACCTAAGCCAGTGAAGCTTAGCTTACATCGTGATGAAAACAGCACCTGACCCCGGGCGTTATTTCTGCTCTGCACCGCGTGCCCCTGGGTCCCAAATCCTCCGTCCCGAGAGCCCCCGGGCTGGCTCAGGCACCGCCGCCTGCTCGGGAGCAGCAGCCTGGGGTGTCCTGGGATGTCCAGAGCCTCGGGAAGCGGCTGCTCCACCAAAGCGGAGCGGAAAAGACCGGGAAGTTCCACCCGAGCAGGACACCCGAAGAGAAGGCAAGCACGGAACACACAGGCTCTTATTGGCATGTCTAACACGCTACTTGCCATGGAAGAGAAAAGGGAAACAAAAATTCCCTTTCAGCCTCTTTTGGCTCTAAGCCTTTGGTCAAGGTTTTCAGAAGAATCTCCTGCAGCAGCCTGGCTGCTATTTTCTCCTACCCCCTACCATCCTGTCATCCTGCTCTGAGTGCTGCACATGATTTACCAGACCCTACCTGTCTAAATGATGAAAATGAGAAAGCTTTTACCAAGTATGTATATCACAGAAATGTAACTATTACATACATTGCATTGAATGTTTTTTATCCAGCTAAATACAGGAAGACCATTAATACGGATACTAAGTACAGGGGTCTGCTTAAAAATCCACAAGATGAATAACAAATCATAATACTGGCAAAGTCAAAACAGCCCTGCAAAGCATTCTTTTCCAGAAGCCTTTGAAGATACTAGTGGGTATTTGATAGCTGATTTAAAGTCCAGCATGAACAAGATCTATGGGGTTGTAGAATAATGTGTGGAGGACAGTAAAGGAAACACCACTTTTAAAAAGTAGTCCTGAAAATAAAGTCTAGAAAAAATATTGTAAGAAACAGCCCTGCACTAGGATGGTAATTGCATAGGTAAAACCTAGAAAACACCTCCTCTTCTCCTAAACAACATCCATGAAATTGAGGCCTCTTTAAACTGAATGGGAGTTTTCACATTTATTTAATCAAGATGAAGACTTAATTTTATAATTTAGTGTTGTCTTAGTGAAGGAATGCAGTGACCCATCTGACTTCAAAGAAAAAGATCTGTTTTAACAAATTATAAATAAATGTAACTACATAAGTGCTTTAGAAGAACATTCAGAAAATATTTGTAATGCGTCTCAGCTGTCGCTGATGTCTGCAATAGAAACCAAGCCTGCTGTAATTTTCCTTCCCAATTTTCTACCTTTTTGGTCACTTCATATACGGACTAGGAGAAAAGGTTATTCAGCACTTCTAACACCTAAGGTTATTGAAGTATCCTTGGATGTAGATTTGGAGTTAGCGGAAAATGCTGAACCAGGCAAAATATCTTTTGACAATGTCAAACTTGGGACAACAGAGCAAAAGTCCCTCCTGCAGATGGTGCCATGGCAGCACCTCATCATTAGTTATCAAGAGTAAATAATATTATTGTCATTCTGAGGTGTGGCAATAGCTAAAATATACAATATTTTATACAATATTTAGTGTATAGGAAATAAACAAAAAGACTGCAGAAGACCAGTGACGGCCTAACCTCCCGTGGGGATGTATCCTCCAGCTCAGATCCAACATCAAGCCTTTACCATCACCATGAGGAACTGACCAAGAGCTGAGCTCGTTCTGTCCCAAGAGACCACTGGAAAGCTTTTCAACATGTGTTTTGAGACACATAATTTAGGCAGGAACAGCATCAGCTTGGCTGTCCTCTTTTGGTGGATCATTGGGCCTAAGAGCACTTAAAAGAAAGAGATCCCCCTCTCCCCCAAACTTTTCTCTAGACTCTTTCATGCAGTTGAGCTACTACTTGGTCACCTGTCCCCAGGCCAAGTTTCCTCTTCAAAAGGCTGCATAAAGGGAGGCTTCTTGTTCTGCCCCCTCTACACACCTGAGCGTTTGACCAAGACCTGTTCTAAACTTAGCTGTTTAGTCTGGGCCATCTCTTTTCCTTCAAATGATGTTTTTTAAGGCTCCATGGGGAACGAGAACCTGCCTGGACTGCAGGCCCATTCACTTCAGAGGAAGTGCTCCCGGAAAAACAGTATTTTGACCCAATTTATGACTTCATATGATAATGTCCTTGGAGGGAAGAACAACCGGTCTTAAAGTTTGTGGCCCACTCCGGCCACTGACCCCAGCTCATGCACGGAACTGCCGCAACAGGAATCCGATTCCAAGCCCGTTTGGCTGCTTTAATACTAGGTCTTTTAGGTTGCGAATGAAACAGATTTTTATTTAAACCCCCATCTAAGAGCGTCATTATCCACAAATCTGCTCATAAATGTTTTGGCAACTGACAAAAAAAATTAACTTCAGAAGAGGAAGCCATTAGGATGAAAACATTTCAAATCATGTCATTCATCAGATCTCTGCTCATCCAACAAAACTTGCTTTTGTTACAGGCAATTGTGGTGCTTAATCTCCGTACTTTTCAGCAACACATTTTTCCGATTAAAAAAACATAATCATACTGGCAGTAGTTAGGGATGGAAAAGACCTATTAGTTCACTAAGCCTAGCTCCTTTCCGTAGCAGGATATAATCCCTAGCAGGGAGTATTTCAGATATTAAATTGATCCAAAGCTTAGGTTTTTCAGCCGAGCGACTGAATACAGAAATCCTTGTGCAGGTGTCACAACATTTTGAATTTATAAAGAGCAAGAGGGCTGGGTGTTGTTCACCCCCGGTTTGCACAGCCGTCCCCCATGAGGATGGGTGCCAAGGCAGCCACACGACTGATGCTCGGGATCCTCGTGATGCTGGGGAAAACGGGGCAGGAATCTCCTTGAGGAGGAAAGCAGCGTGGCCATGGGGCTCGGCACTGCACTGGGGGACAGGCCCCCCGGGATAGCAGATAATAATAAAGAATAATAACAACAACAACAATAACGCAGTGTTATTATGCAGTGCTACTCTGAATACTAGGTTTGGGGCAAGCACCTTACTGGAGCTGCAAGGTAATACTGAGAGTTTCCATAGTTTTAATCATTCCCTCCACACTTTTTTTTCCCACTGATCATGTTTGGCCACACATGCAACATCTACCCCAGCCTCCACATCCATCCCGGCCTCCTGCATCTGTCCTGGCCTCCCCGTTTGTTCCCAGCTGTTGAAGAGGCAGCGCTGCTGCTACCACGACATCGGGAGAAGCTCGCCCAAAGCACAGAGGGGACCGATGAAATCTCCTCTTAATTAAAAGGGCTGAAAAAATGGAATAAAAAGCAAAAATAAAGAATCTCCCTTTTGCTTGGAATCATTACAGTCAAAGAAATTTATAAGGAAGGCTATTTGCTGCCAGCCTCCATCTCAGTAAATCCATCAGCGGTGAAAGACTGTTCATGACCTCCACTCACCCTTTTTAATTTAGGCATTTCGATGTGGATATGCTCCTTTAAACATCTACAAGAGCTTCCCTTTCACCTTAACATTCTTGTATAATGGTTTCTGTACAATTAAGGCATTATGAAGGCCCACATGAATGTGTCATTGTGAAATTTATTGTGCATATATATCAATACCACTCAAAAAACTGTGCCATAAGTTTTGTTGATAACACGAGCGCTTTTGTACAGATAGCACAGTCATTTCAATACTGCTTATAGCTAAGTCACGCTCGTAAAACAACAACAAAAAACACAAGAAAACACTCAGAAAAACAGCCAAATGGGAAAAAAAGAACAGAAAAGAAACTAAATCCACCTACAGCACAAATATGGCATCTTTGGTTATTTTAAAGTTTCAGTAAAAGATTATTACATTCCAGTAAATTCCTGCTGTGTGAAAGCTAACCATATTCATTTTAATAGATACAGCAAAACCTGTGTTTAAGAAAAAGAAAAAAAAGGAACCTGACTATTCTCCCCTGCCACCCACAGTTGATTTCCAAAGCTGCCTCCTCCAGCCTCTTTGCTTTCTGGCTGCTAGCACAAGAGAAAGGATTCAGCCTCTGAATTTCTTGCATATAGGTGGGCCCCCACACAAACCATCACTGAAGTCAATAAACCTTCATAAAAGTGGGGGATTTGCCCGTGACATTGTAATTTACAGGATTAGAGAACGCAGTCTGCTTTGACACCTCCGGAAAGCAAGAGAAAGACTCCCATCGACTCCAAGGAACGTTTGTTCAGACCTCAAGTATTGCGAGAAATACAAGGTAATTTTGCAAGGCTGTATGAATCAATTCAACCAAGAAACATTAAGAATTCAGTGATATGAAATTTATTTGTATTTTCTAATTATATAGTAAATATAGATCAGTTTTATTTCAGGTTCTAAAAGCTATTTAATATAATCATTTTAGAATTTAATGCAATTATTAGAAGGAAGATTATATGATATTAATATATCTACCTTAGCTATATTTTTTTTTAATTTGGGAAGTTGCAATCAGGAATGGAAAGCTGAAAGCTTAACAGCTATATTGAAGATGATCAGAAGAGTTCTTTCCATAAAGGTTAACAACAGATAATTACTTTCTCAGGAAATCGCTAAAATGACAGGATTTTTCTGCTTTGTTTTCACCGAAATTTCATGATGCTCTCTTCTTGCCACTTAGAAATGAAACAAATGAGGTTAGATGGCAAAGATTACGAAAGAAATTAGCAATAATGAGTCCAGTACCTAAAAACATTGGTAGAGAAAATTGAGTTGACCTTACTTTTATAATTATTCATTTTCTTAATTGTTTTTTTTTCTGGAATAATGGGAATGAAATTAAATAATACGAAGTACAACCCTCACATGTGATCCTGTATTTGGCATAGATTAATAACCTTCCCAGATACCCAACGCGTTGCTCATTTTAGGGGTCACCTCCTGGCAAATACCTGAGCCGTGTCCTAGCACGGGTACTCCGAGGCAGTGATCCTCGCTCTGCTAAAGCTCCACTTCACCATTAATACACACTAGTTTCTTCCAGCCATCAAAGTCACGTGAGGTTAACATATAGTATATACAGGCATCAGTCAGAAGCTAGTACATGAAGGGGACTCGTTGCCATCACTCTAGGATCAGTTCTGCAGCTGTCCCCAAAATAACATGTTTCTTTATCAATTCTTTTCAGCAAAGGCAGTGGAGCAAAGTGGAAGTCTAGAGCACTCGGTAACCGTCACGATAAGTCTCTCCTTGGGCAAACGCAGGAGCGTTGGCCGCTCCTCCCAAAAACAACCCTCCTGTCCCACCAAGGCTGGGGGACACGTGTTGCCCTGTCACAGCTCATGTTTGCAGAGCCCATTCCTGCCTTATCAAGTGATACAGCACGACTACTGCAGCCGGTTAGCAGAAGATAAAAGCTGAATACTGCTCAAGTTCAGGGTTACAGCCTTTCATATTTATACAGCAGGCAACTTTGACATTGTGTGCGATCCCTCCCACCTTCCGTGCATTTCTTTTCAGAAGAGCATTCCCCAAGAAGGATTCAGACCACCCAGAACTCCACAGAGCACATTTTTATACGAAAGGGTCTTGCAAAATGACCTAAAATCTTGCAGAGTATTAAAACGCAGAAGGCAAATCTTAGGGAAGTTTCCCATTCAGAATTATGTGAATTGCTTTATTCTCCCGTTAGTTCTGCAGCTCCATCCATCTGTGCAATGCAGTACTCTACAGATGGCAAGTACTAAGAAATTACAGTCTCCCCATACTCTTATAAAGAGTAGGGCAGCATTATTATCAGTCCCTCGTAAATGGGAACCCAGGGTAGAGCAGCTGAAGGCTTCTCCTCAGGTGACAGACAAATTTGTGGTCTAGTGAGAAACCAAATCTAGAGCTCCCAGATCTACCCTTTAACTACAGGATAACCCCAAACCAGGCCAAAGAGGTTTAAGGGCTTCATAAATGCAATGGATTAAACTTGGAGCTATCTGCGTTCAGTTTGCTGATGTTACCTCCTACCAAGTTTCACATGGGAGCTGGGGATTAGCAGACTCCAATTCCGAATCCTGCAGAAAAACACTCAGCCCTGCAAAGGGACACAGGCCACAGTCACGGGTGGCCAAACGACTTGCCTTGCTCTCCGAGTGCCTCTAAAAAGGAAAATCTCTTATTGCCTTTCTTTTCCCTACTGCTACCTGATGATACTGGGTTTCCATTTGGAAGGACCATTCCTCCCATCTAAAATAATGCTAAGCAGAAAACCAAGAGCCTTCACAGTGTGACCTGATGAGAGATGAGAGCTAGATGTCCCCAAATGCCGGAAGATAGCTAATTAGGACATGGTTTGATCCATACCATGGGTGTGATGGGCGCAGGGAGCCCTGGAGCTCAAGGCCCCACATGCTGCTCCCTCCTGTCATCAAACGCAGGGTTCATCTCCTAAATCCCAACGCTCCCGGCATAGCCAGGTCTGAGCTACTCGTCCTAGGCCACTACAGGGAATAAAGACGTATCCTCCCAAAAAGAAATAATGCCCATTCTCAACCAGATTCGTCTGGAATTTGCTCATTTGTGCCCTTACTTACTGCAGGCAGCTGGTAACAACCTGGGGGCATTAACATTTCAATGTGCATCCACAAAACAAACAAAAATCCAACCCTCCTCACATGGGAAAAGTTTGGGGTTTTGTTTAGTTAAAAAAAAAAAACAGAAAAGAAACAGTTTTCATTTCCTAAGTCCTAATTGAGATTGGTGAAACTGTACACATCTATATCCACATGTGTTATTTCCACAGGCAATCCTTGATCTTTCAGTGGTTATTCCCTGCTATATATTTATAATTATACAGAAATTCAAAAAACATAAACCAGCTTATTTAAACAAGGCATCGCACACTTTCTACTGATAACAGAGCAGTAAAACCTCATTCAAAAATGTGTCATTAAAGTCATATTTGTCCATTCCTATTTATTGTAATAAAAGAGAAAGGAAAAAAAATAGATTTGAGTCTTATTTCCTGAGAGTTCATCATACTCCGGCATATAACATTTGTGAATTTTATTCAATTCATTTAAAATGATTTCTAACACACAGGCAGCAAGTTAAGGACTGCAAGGAATTCAAATGATCACCAGGCATGCAGGATTTCTCAAGAGACAGCTTCCAAACTGCAAGTGAGGTATATTTTCCTTTAGGAATTGTACATAAAAAAATTATATCTAATGACTGCATATTTCTCAGAAGAAGACAGCCTTACTCGTGTTGTGAAATCAATTCACTCACATTCCTTAAAAGGGTTGGTTCTGTTCTTTGCAGAGAATTCGAGTTGGGCCAAATCATGGCCCATTCCACAAATTTCAGTAGCTTCCAGCTGGGCAGAACTGGAGGTGGGAGAATTTTGGTTTCTGGCATGGTTGAGACTCCTTGTTAGCACCTGCCCTCTCCTTTTTCCCCACTCACAGCAGTACCACCCCATTGCTTCCTGAGGAGGCACGGGTTCCTTCACATTATTAAAATCTTGCTTCCCATGGCCCAGCATGCGACTCCTTGCATCCTAATTCTTCCTCCTTCTCCATGCTGACACCCTTGCAAGTCACTTCCTAAACTTCCTAGTTTCCCTTTCTCCTGCTGCTGCTCCCCATCAGCAGCTTCACCTGTTTTACTCCCTCCTCTTCATTCCTATTTTCCCCATAATGCAAATCCAGATCACATAAAACCACCATCTCTGCTGTTTCCTCTTACCTAATGACACTCATTTCCTTTAGCCATTTCTTGCTCCCCAGTGATACCAGGCTCATGCTCAATTCTAGACATGGATAAGTTGATCATTCCACTTACCTTTACTCCTAAATATAACCTCTTGTCTTAATTTCAGTGCTTTTTCCCCCCTCCCACCCAGCGTTAAATTTACAGCTTGTAACAATCGCCTCAGCTTCGTTTATCAGCAAACTGCTGTTATCTGGCAGCTGTAACAAAAGTTGAAGAGAATAAATATCACTATTTTTGCTCTCAACAGATCAAAACTACTCTGCAATCATCATTACCTGGAATCATAATTAACCTTTTATTAGTCAGCCTTTATAAAGAACACATCTTCGTTTTCCAAATGAGGGAAAATGCTTCACTAGATCCCCAGGTTTGATTTACAGGCAGTAACAGTGTGGACTCAACAAGCAGAGACTGCTGACTACTGCGAACAATGAACTTGTTAGTTAACAGAATTAACAGAGCGTTGTTTAACTATAATGATAGCAATAAAGCAGGAGATGTGAAGTTGATACAGTCACAACTGAATCGTAATGGATGAGATATTTACAGCAAAGCTGTTAAAACATTGAATAAAATATGGGAAGAGCAAAAGCAGATGTGGTTTTATTCTTCAGAGTTGAAGCTTGCAGAGTATGAGATAGCATGAGTAATAATCACAGGTTCTAGTTCACAATGCATTAATAAATATTGATATGATGCCAGTGCTGAAACTTTCCAGATACTGAAATAAAGTGAGAAAGCACGCTCTTGCATTATGTATTGCTAAGTTTAGATTTTATGGCACACATGGCAGTATATTCATTACAATATTACACACACCCCTACACTGTCACACGTACGCGCGCTCTCATACACCCCTCTCTCTATTTAGGACCTGAACTACCATTCAATTCACTGAGTTTGGGATGTTACAGCCCCCACTGCTGCAGGTGCATCCCCCATTACAGCGCTGACGAGATGGATCATATCAGCACTTGTCATCTCTTTTAATGCAAAGTCATCCACCCAAGCTTAAATGGGTGGAGAAACATGTATTTCCATTATCTTTCACAGCTACCGACCACAAAGGTTTAATACCAAGCTTTTTTTCCCCACAGGGAAGGTATTTCTAGCACCAGCATAATAAATAGGATCCACTTTGCTTTGGACTGCCTGCTCCAGATAAGCATTTGACTTCTTGGGCTGCTTTGCCCAAGTCTGAAAATGGCAGACACTAGCAGAAACTCCCTATCATCTCTTCCTAGACACTGTTTTATTTTCTCTACCACCTCTGCACATTTGCACTACATTTTCCACCAGTCTTTGCCATTCTCAAGACTGTTTCCATACATTTTCCCTATACGATATACTTTCTTCTGCATCAGTCCACTAAACCTATATTGAGCATTCAAACACCAATTAGAAAAGTGTAAGTCAATACAAAACCAACCAAAAAAACAAACAAAAAACCCCCCAAACTTTTAATTGGAATCAGTTCCCTTCATAGCCACTCAGATGCATTTGCCTGGCATGGCCACATTGCCAGCTAATGTTAGTTTATACACAACACTCTTCAGTTCTGTACATGGCTGTTTTGTTTTGCTGTACTTTAAGTAAATCAGATAATCTAAATCTTTTCTCTATGCAGAAAAGACAATCACAAAACTATTTCCCCTCCGATTCCACCAAACCTCCTTCCTCCTCCGTTCCTGGAGGACACGAAACACGCGACGGCGTGTGCCAAACATGCATCACCCTGGCACATAACTCCTACCAGCTCAACTTAGAGCAGGAAAACTTGCCGCACAAAGTATCCAGCTTTGTACATCAAATTGGTGCAAAACGAGGAACTGGAATTTCATCACTCTGATTAATACCTGGAATGTCGATGGGAAGCATTTAGTATCACACATGCCATCATCTGCAAGAGATGGCATAACAACATACTATCTTTTTCCTAGAAATTTCCATTTTGGAAACCCCCTTTTGGAAGCAATGACTATAATTTCCCAGTGATTGGAAAGTTGATGGGAAGCATTTAGTATCGCACATGCCATCATCTGCAAGAGATGGTGTAACAACATACTATCTTTTTTCGTAGGAATTTCCATTTTGGAAACCCCCTTTGGGAAGCAATGACTATAATTTCCCAGTGACTCACTGCTATATTCTGTTCTTTACTAATCACCAGTCTAAATGTGAAAAGGAAGAAGCTTTAACACCAAATCTCACTTCCTTGTATTAAAATCTCTCTCAAAGGATATCTTCTTTTTCTGATTTCAAACCATGCAGTAGATTTATGCTGGAACTGCTTTATTTTGCCTGCTCAGATATTAGAAACTGTATACTGTGCACAGAAAGCAAACAGTTCACATATGGCCTGGGACTCTCCTGCAGCTGCAGCCATCCTAATTCAAGAGGCAGGGGCAGGAATGGAGCAAATCTCCGAACAGAGCTCTCTTCTGATTCCTGGGCTATTTAATATGATTTGTTTTATACTTTCTTGTCTCTTGTTCATACCACTTGGGGCCATCAGAAATAGATTCTGGAAACAGCTCTGTAATGGAATAGTCCAATTTTTGGTTTCGTGCTTTCCCTTTCCTAGGTAACTCCTATCTTCAGAGTACGGGTCCTTAATTACAACATTTTTTTTGCATGGTCTATATTATCTTTATCCTCCTCCCAGATTTCTATGGAAGATATTTGGTATGCGCAGTAGCAGTGGCTTAGGTAGCCCGGAATAGCTGCGCTGTACTTGGCAGCCCTACTGCCCTTTTTTCACAATTGTCATTCTCACTTGCTTTCTGGGACATGCACCTTGGCTGAACTACTCAAATTTAGATCCATGCCTCAGACACAGCAAGTCCCTACAGCTTCTTTTTCACTCTAAGAGTCTTATCTGGAATCTAGCCAGGCTACTAGCCCAGTGTTTATATGTCTCCAATCTATAATTCTGAAAAAAAAGTATTTACTTAGGGAAAAATATTACGAGATTAGACAGTAACAGACAACCCTCCTGACAGACTGGGTCAGGAGGAAATAATAGTGGGGAGCTGCCCTCTGCTGCATTTATAGTTCCAGAGAATCACTGCAATAGCTATTGCTGATGCTAATTTTACCAAGTTGTGAAATGAGCAGCACATATATAGCATCGGTGCATGAAACAATTAGCCATACTCATTAACGGTTCTGACAAGAGTTCAATTTAGCTATGAGATACGAGGTGGTTCTTATGACTCAGGAGGCTGAGTTTCAGGAAGGATTGCTCCTTGTTCTTTATAGGATCGAAGATGACGAAGCACCTGTACTGATGAAGGTCTGCGGGTTTGTCAGACTGCAAATAGTTGTAATAACTTCCCATGCAGGTAGCATCTTCACTCAAGCATCATAAAGTTCCTTACAAACTTACATGAACGAAGCCTAAAAAACCATTCCACTGTCAGTACAGTGCGATTCACCTGTATATAACAAATCGGGAAACAAATTTGACAGAATAACTGAGCAAATTGTCAGCAGATGCAAACTAGAGTCTGTTGGCTGCAACCTGCTGGGGATTGCACAAGGTCAGTCCTGCAACCTTCAGTCCATCCTAGACCTAAGTGTCACGTCAGGGGTTCTGCAGCCCAGAAGAGGATTGCAGGAATGGAGGAAGACTCAACATTCACAGGCTCTGCGACTGCACCTGCAATTCAGGAAACTGCGTTCAAGTGACTACTCGGTGTTAGAGGAAAGCAGAGGTTCCTCACGCGGGGCTGCTAGGATGCTTGGCATGTTTGTGTCTGGGCAGCTTTGAAAGCAAAACGCCAGGACTTATTTTCAAAACAGCCCAATTGTTTCCCCAAATCTTTCTTGAGGCTCTGCACATCCCTAATGCTGTTAGCCATTACTGCGACCCACATCTCTGCAGAATCAAAGCAGTTATTGATGTTAAACTGCACTAGCTGATTTAGATTTCTATGACATATGGACTCCTGTCCACTAGGTACTCAGCTGCAACCACTAAACTCATTTCACTCAGATCTCCACTCGGAATAGAGTATTAGGGATAAACGGTCAGTGCTTTAATGGTCATTTCACACTTCATCATCAAGTCATCCATTCACTGCATGGGCCACTTAAGTCTTCCATTCTGTTCCCTCAAATATATCACAGCAAAAACGAACATGACAAAACAAATGTTGAAAAAAGCAACCTTTGCTTGCTGTTGGTGGGGTATTTTGCGCCAACTAAATGGCGAATCATCCCATTATACTTATTTCCTGCAAAATATGTATCTCCAGGACCTTCAGTGCAGCAAAGCAAAGCACTGCTACAGTCATCTTCTGTATGGAGCGCTTCTGTTTTACATACTGACACGCATTTTAACATGAAAAAGGTCAGAGATGGAAACAGCACAGCTTGTTGCTGTGACAGCAGACATTTAACAGAAAGACTTCTGGACACACTGCAGTTTAAAATAATTTAGTAAAATAATTGCCATGATTGATTTTTTAGGTCCCTGAGTTCATACCACACACTTTTGTGTGACAACTCCCTTCAGTGATGTTTTTCTTTCTTTTTTTCTCCTCCCCAGCAATGACAAGAAACGCATTTCAAATAAGTTCTGGGCTGCTGTCAAAGTTTGATGAGACTCACCAGCTCCCCCATCATTTGCTGGCTAAGAGCAGCCTCCAGAGCAGTTGCCAATTCTTTGCCCAAACAGCTGGTAGCATCAGGCTAGCAGCAAATCTTCTGGTTCAAATGAACTTTTGATAGCCTGTCCTCCTGACAAGCTAAGCCATGTTCGGGAGGAATTCAGCACTTGCTTTTGTTGCAAATGCAGACGTTGCTACAGCAATGCCACATCAGGACTGCACGATACATCTGCCCCTGAAAATAATTAGCAGAGTTACTACAAGCGAAAGCCAGCAAGGATTATGTTTAGGGGGGAAAAAGGAACCGTGAGATGCCACAGAAACGAGCCAAGCTGTTGAACTTAGGCAAAACACAAAGTTCATTATGTACAACTCTACGCAGACACAGACTCACTCATTTTTGCTGCTCGGCTCAGGCACCGCAGTACCTACAGACCCAAATGTCATGGAGTTTTGGAGCTGGACATCTGCCACAAGCCACAGGGAAAGGCAATGCAGAAAGGCAGGGGCACCTGAAGAGAAACCAGAGCACCCACGAGTAGCTCCCAGATAACCTATTGGTGTTGGCGAGGGGACCTGGTACAGCCTCAGAAGGCAGCAAAACCTACTCAAAAGGGAGTATTTGATTCAGTGGTTACATCAAATAAGCGGCTGATCCAAAGCTGCAAAGTAGGCTTCACCATCACAATTCTCCTCTCCAAATCAAAGAGAACTAGAAGAAGACATTACCAGCCTTAGCATAACCTCCAAAATGGGCAGAATGAACACTGGAATGTAACTCTCAGCTACCACAAATGAAATATAACCCCAAGCAGGGAAAAAAAGAAATAACAAACAAAACAACGCACAAAACATACTTTGGGGAGATGTTTGCCAGTGTTCACAACTCTCAGCTATCACAGATGAAATATAACCCCCAAGCAGGAAAAAAAAGAAATAACAAAAAAACAAACAAACAAAAAAAAAACCCCAAAATGCACTTTGGGGAGATGTTTGCCAGTGTTCAGACCTTCCAGTGGGTTTTTCCAAGGAAGAGCCTGAGAGAGAAGCCACTGCACTGAAGCCTTCTACTCCCAGAGACCTTGGTGAGCCCTAAGCAGATCAGCGTGCTGGGGAAGCCTTCTTGCTCACACACATTTGGTGCCTTTGAAAAACCTCCCGTTTCCTCTGAAGCACAGCCCAGATTAGCACAAGACCATGAAGAAACCTCCTCCCCGTCTTCCCAGCCGTCACTGCTGTGTATGGAGCAGTTGGCACAGAACCTCAGAACGCTCCAAACCATTAAATACTTATTTCATCAGCAACACACAAGAGTGGAAATATTATTATCATCACACATATGTATTTAGATGTATGTGTATATGAGGTTCAGCTGCAGTGCTGGAAAATTGTTCAGCTTGCCCGGCGTCACAGCAAATTCATATCGGGATTTTAGACCCAGGACACCCAATTCCCACATCTTTGCTAAAGACACTTGGCTGCACAGTCTCTATTTTAAAGCTAAATTTTAATTTGTTCTCTTCAAAGGCTTAACCATGTATGTATTTAGATGTATGTGTATATGAGGTTCAGCTGCAGTGCTGGAAAATTGTTCAGCTTGCCCGGCGTCACAGCAAATTCATATCGGGATTTTAGACCCAGGACACCCAATTCCCACATCTTTGCTAAAGACACTTGGCTGCACAGTCTCTATTTTAAAGCTAAATTTTAATTTGTTCTCTTCAAAGGCTTAACACAATCAATTTGTGATAGCAATGCAAGTGTAAAGGACTGCTGATATGAAATGCAATACTTAAATACGTGTTCAGCATTTTATTTCTGCTTCTTTTCTTAGTATACTCAATTTTGACAGTTCTAACCAAATGTCAAAGTTGCTTTCAATTCTACATCTGCCCTCCCCTTCATCCCCTAAATTCATGCTGGTGCATTACAACAGAATTAAAACTTTAAAACAGCCTTAGGCTTTCTAACCACTTTTGAGTGGCATCAGAGGCTTTTGTCTCTATCAGGATGTAAACATAAAGATACTAATTTTGCCATATTTGTATTTTTAAGTAATAAACTAACATTCATAGCCGAAACAATAAAAAGACAAAGAACAAAAAAAGAAGGAAAAATGGATACTATATTGCAAAGGAAAAAGAGTTAGATTGTCATGAATCTGAAAGGAAATCAATAGGACAACTTTGGAGACCCATTTCAATCTGTTGTTGACATTGTTTTCTAGTAGTAATTTTCTCAAAATGTTAACAGTATTGAGTTTGCTTATTGATTCTATTATTTTTGACCTTGCATTAGTGTGGGCTAATCTTACATGCCATAAAATTTCCTTTCACAGCTAAAATTATTGTATGGCTCTAGGGGAAAGTTACAATCAGGTCACAGCCCCCTTAGGATTTTGATGAGCATATAACCAGCAATAATGAGTTATTTTGGCTTTCTATATACCTTTCTGCTGTTTACATTTTATTGCAGAGTTTAGGCAGGGTCGTCATACAAGTGATCAGCATATTGACTAAAACACTGAAATCATAATAAATTGAAAAGTGAACCGAGAGTAGCTAGATAGGGCGGCCTCGACACGAGTCAGTAGTGTAAATACGCAGACACGGAGTGAGAGGAAGGCAACGCGTTCCTCGTTTTTCTGGGGATGCAGCTGCAGAAACGCGGTGGCACGGGCAGCTGTTGCAACACTGATGAACCAGCAAACAGAATTGCTACTTGTCTCCTCTATAGCAGCAAGATATGACAACAAAGAGCACCAGGTGACACCCCACAATCTGAACTGGTATCATGCAATCCAATACCTGTACCTGTGAGACCTTATTCTCACTCCCATGTCCCTGTGCATTAATTACGCAGCTGAATATTATTTTTACCCAAGATTCCCGTATTAAGTGTTTGGAACAGACAGTGCTACATTAATCAGCAGCTACTTCATCATTCAGTATCGTAGCAGAAGAACCAGTATTTAAGCATCTCCCTGAAGACAAAACCTTTTTTTTTTGTGTGAGGAAGTTCTGCAACTCCTTTGGGTGTCTGAACACTCGACAAAGAAATGGAAATTTCAAGTTTCAAGTGACAACAAACTGACATCTAATGCCCTATACAGGACACGTCTCTCTGCTAAAGTATATGTTGTCTACAAATTGCAAATACATTTGGGGCTAAAGAGCTATTGTCATAATATCAAAAATAGTGTGACATTTTGAGTTCCTAATTGCTACAGCAGCTGTTTAGAGAGCATCCAAACAGCCAGGCTTATATCAAGAGGAGATATTTTGGAGTCTGAAAGCTAATAAAGGTCTAGAGATATCCAGATGTTCCTTGTAACAGAACTTCAACACCAGAGAGGAGACACCCAAAGATGGGCTAAGTGCCCTGCTTGAAGGCTGCATAGTCTATACGTCCCCAGAGAAGGGAGCTGGAGGGAGATTTATTGTTTGAGGCTTTTAGCCCCGAGCTTAATTTTTAAAGGTATGTATTTCCCTAGAAACAGGGCAGTTCCATTTAAAAGTCACAGGTGCCCTGAAGCTCTGCTTAGATTACCTCAAGTTTCATTTAATAACGGGTTTTGAAACTTGAGGCAAATTATTTATTACAACGGGCAATATTTTTGTCCCTTTTTCCTTTATGGTCATCTCAGGTGCTAAAAGGGCTCAATAAAAATTAAAAATGATAGCAGCTTATACTGTTCTGCCAATGCGTTCAAACCACGTTTAAACCTGATATATCGTTCAGCCCAAACTTTTCATGTAATCCAAAAATAAAGCAAGGAGCAGTTCATCCCAATTTACCCCAATCTAGTGTTTTGATATTACAGGTTCCTTGCCCAAATCCTGGTGGTAGTATTCAGTACAGGAATATATATATGAAAAGAAATATAGAAATAAGAGAAAAAAAATCAGAACAAGATAGACTTTTACAGAATTGTTAAAAAGATTTTTTTTTGCTGTTAGAAAAACTTTGGAAACTCAACTGCAACAGATATCAGTAAGACCTAAGCGGAGATGCAGATTCTTGAGTCTAAAAATTCAGATTTGCCTGAGTTGTCCAATCTTTTCGCTCCAAATCTTTTTTATAGCATAAAGCCTAAAATCTTAGTTTTGAACGGAAAATCAACAGAAGAAAAAAAAAAAAGAAAAAAGAAAAAAGAAAAACAGGTAGGAATTAAAAAAAAAAAAAAACCACTATTTTTCTTTAATGTCCCTATTGAGCTTACAACTTCAGAAAACAGCTTTTATCCAACAAGTTTAAAACACCATGTACCCGCTAAGCATGCTACTTAAGCCCCCTAAGAAAATACTTAAGCACATGCTTAAATTTCATCCAGGCTGCCTAATCTGTATTGTCTACTTTTGCTGTTATTACATTTTTGTGGTATTGGATAAAGAACAAAGAAAGAGAAAGTTGGAGAAGATTTAAAGAACTGTGAAGCCAAAATAACTCACAATAGTGGATTTTTTCTTGACCTCGAGGGGGGAATGCATTTTCTAAGACCTAATTTGATAAACAATCAGTTTTATTTCCCTGCAATCTAGTTGAAAGGGATTTACTCAAAGAAATAAACAGAGAGGTATTTATTCTATTAAAATTACACATGCATGAACTTATTTTTTGCTTAAAAAAATAACAGGAGACAAGTCCACTAGTTATGTCAAGGTCAGTTTATAGAAATGTACAGAAGTTCTTGCATGCAAGAATAATCATCATATACAGGTTCTGAGATCTGAAAGTGGACAGGGTTTTGCAATGGGACTTGATATGGTCAGCAGTTTTACAGGCACTATTAAGCCTAAGTAAAAACTGAGAGTATTTAGAGGATAGTCTTATACCTCTTTAACAATATGACCCAGTCTTAAAGTAGACAAATTATATTTAGTAACAGGTGGAATTTCCAAAAAAGAATGTCAGCTGAAGACAATAAAATTTGAGCTTCAAAATAAATTTGCTGTTTTCTGAATTGCTGCAGAATTCTGCAAAGCCCTTGCAGGACTTTGCAAGGAAGAACCCAGGATCCCAGCCTAGGAAACATATCTGGTGTCTTTAATTTTAAGTATAAGCTTACACACATACATATGTATATATGCATCCAGTAAATATCTAATAAGATCTGTCTGTTGAGGGGTAAATTGTAATTATTCTTCCAGTTACACACTGCTGCAATCTGCCATCGTTCCCTAAGGATGCTGCATTTCTCAGGGTAGTAACTGCCAGCGGATCACACTAGAATGGGCTTTTGGACACCTGGATACTCCATATGGGTAAGAGCAAGTAAAAATATTCAATAAGTTTCTAACAGTCTGAGCTTCCCAGACTTTTTTTTTTTTTGGAGGGGTCTATTTCCTTGCTTTTTTGCCTTCCAGATTGAAGAATTAACCCTTTGGGTTTATGCCGCCTGGGATTTATGCTGCCCAAATCCCTCCTGATCCATTTCTCCCTCCTTTCAGGTTCACAAGTGTGTATCAGCTGAAGCAAATTTTAATTCGGTGCCACCAATCACTTATCTGTGTTCACTCTGATATATATTTAGATTGATACAATACATTAAAGTAGCATCTATCCCAGGCATTCAGGACCCTTTACCCCGTATGGAAACGCAATCACACCCAAGCACTACAATACATGCCTAAGGGCTCTCTAAACCAGTCAAAAAGGCAGTAAAACAGGAGATGCCAACCTCGGGCATCCCAGGCTCCCTTCACTACTTCCTCTTGGAGCTTTTCTCAGATTGTGGCCCAAGGCCCATACGGTTGTATGGACTTCACCTAACGTATTTGCAAAATACAGCAAAGAAACGAAGGGCTATTTTCAGCTAGTTTCATTCTGCCTAGAAGAGAAAATGTCCAATCTGCAATTCAAAGAAGGTGGAAAACCATCATAAGATTCTGTAAAGTGTCCTAAAGACAGAAAATAAAAGAAAATCATATGGAGATGTGAATTGGCGGCTCCCAGAGCAGAGGATTCCCGAGGGCGGCAACATCTCTGCCCTCTGCAATGTTCCTACACCAACAAAAGTCCTTGCTGGAACACGCACACCTCAAACGTGCAGAAGTTCCAACCTGGGGCTCCATTCACAAGCTGGGCAGCAGGCAGAGCCAAGGGGATAAGTCTGAGAAATGCCAAGAAAAGTGTCTTAAGGGTAAGAGACACAGAGGGAGGGAAAGCTTAATAAAGCAGCTGTGGCTTCAGGAATTCTACCAACAGGCAGAAAATAGCAGCCACTACATATAATTTAAGGGTAGATACCCCTCTGGTAGGTGAAACCATTCACACCCCAAAGCATTTATTGCAGTTAGCAAGGACAAACATCTTCCTGCCTTTGTATAGCACCAGATTCACTACTGAGCTTTCGGATTTTTTTTTTTTGGTAAAGTCTCCGACAAAAAGAGAGGAATGATACGCAGCGTTCCACGAGGGGCTAAGGCTTGATTTATGCGCTGAACTGCTCAAACATTCATTTGCATGAGAAATTGCCTAACTTGACAATTATTCGAATGCACAACCGGAGTAACTACACAGAGAGAGATCAGATAACTGCATATTTTCTGTATGTGTATTTACATCACCAAGTTTTCAAAAAATACGGGCCTGGAAAAATGTCATAAGTATCACAACTCCCAGGAACACCTTCCTTTGTCTGCAAACTCAGGGGCTTCTGTTTCTGGAAATAGCTACTAATTCATTATTATCACTGACATTTCTTGCAATTTCATGTGTTTCCCTAGCAGTAGCTGCTTCCTCAGTTTCATGATTATCAAACAGCTCCGCTGTGATAGACTGCTGATCCTCATCTTCATATTGATTAATTTCATTTTCACATGCATCACCCTGATTTTCAACATCTTCAGCACAGTCTTCTCCCAATGAGTCATTTACAAGACAGATTTTCATTACTGGAGTCATCTTCAGCGTAAGAACATGCTGGACTCGTTTCAGGTACGAGGCCAAATTCTGCTCAGCCAGATTAGGATAAATTAGGAATATGCCTACAAAAAATGTATTATCATTATTCAAAAGCTCCAATGGCATAAGGGGAAAAAGAATCTGCCCCACAGCATTTGCCTCTCTCTGGCAAGGAGTATGCCAGTCATACTTGGGCTTGATCATTATCAATGTAATTAAAATGCAATTTATTTTTTTGGATTAATTTGTAGATTAAACAAAGTCTTTTTATTATGTTTATCTCGGACATCTAAAATATTTAAGCATTTAATATTACAAAGTTAGCTAAATAAATCTTTAATTTAGTATAATTAGATTTGCTTAAATGAAAAAATGTATTGATATTCCAAAATAGTTTTGTATTCACTCAGCCTAAATTAGAACCTAAAATAACTTGTCATTTTCTCTGTTTTTCAACATACAGGTCCCGAAAGGCTGTTATCTAACATGGTGCATGTTCTTCCATACGTAGGAATGCAGATGCTTGTGGCGCGTTACACCGTGTCAGCGGTTTGGGCTCGTTTGGGTGGTGACAAAGAGGTGCCTCGTTGTTACACGTAATGCACAGAACCATCACATGCTGCAGGAGAGCTCAGGAAAGCAACTGGGCAGATCCCTACGAGAAAATCCACCTGCCCAGGTGTGGGACCGCAAGGAAGGGCCCTGGGCACAAAACCCCGCGGGGAACATCACACCCCAACAGAAACGTTATTGCTCTGCAATGCCCTTCTGAAACCCAAGGCATGAGATGAGCTTGCTTTCCTTTTAAAGGGTGTAATTATAAATGTTATTGTAGGTCATAAAATTAACAGCTATTATATTGAAATCCAGTTCTAGAGCCAAACTTCAGCTGGTAAAACAGCTTGGAAAGCGCTGCAGCCGATGGAAACATGCTGCATGGCACACAAGAGCCAGAAGCAATGGTTTATCTTAAATTTCCAAAAATGAGCTGTCAGGAATGGCTATAGGAACGCTACTCTGCACAATTTCCCCTCTTTTCTTTCCTCCTTGAACTTTGTCCTTTCACAACAAAAAGAGGAGAGGGGAAGACAGACCAGGGCCAGCAAGCAGACATTGGGAAAGGGATATTGAGATACTGGGGAACAACAAACTCTCCTGGCTAAGGCACTCTAATTTGTTCAGTCTTCCCTCATTCTCTAGATTTCTTCAAACTTTTTCTTACTCAACTCTCTAGGTTTCCTACTGCCTTTCACACTCCCCAAACTGCAGTGCCCCAAAGCAGATGCAGCCGAGGCCTTCACGGCACTGGACAGAAAGGAATTTTTCCCCCCCGCTCTGCATTTTGAAGGTTATATTTTTGTTCATATATCCTAGTTTCTTGCCACGGAATGGCACAGGTGTCTGTATTTTGAAGATTATATTTTTGTTCGTATATCCTAGTGCAGTTTCTTGCCACGGAATGGCACAGGTGACTCATGCTCACCTTATGCTCCACTGCTTGACTTGCAGAACCTGCAGTCGTTTCCCTTTTTGCTCAGGTGATTGATCTCGCTGAGGCACAGGACCTTGAATTTGTCATTTTTGAACAGTATCCCTTTTCACAGATTATTTCCCCCAGTCATATCATTTCAAATTCCAATCCCATCTTCCAACATAATCACACCCCTCTCCGTTTTTGTCATTTAAACTGTAATAAGCACTCTCTTTAGTCCATCACATCGATCTTTAATGAAGTATTACTACACCTACAGATTCCCACTTAATATAACTTTCCAGTTCTACAGCAGGCCTGCAGGGCTAAACAGTTTTGAACTCAAATTTTCGACTAACTAGTATTTCTAGCTAAGTCATGCTATTTATTGGAATGTCCTATGAAGCCGTCTCAAAACCCCGTACTGAAGAAATGCTTCTGTCTGTCTCCTGGATAAGTTCTACTACTACTACATTAAATTGTGTACACACATCAAAAAGTTTACATTCAGTTCTTCAGTTTATGAGAAGGTAACTACATATCCTGTTCTTTACTCCAATAACTAATACAGGTCCAACAAGGCATGTGTGACTGTGTATAAAAATGAATACTTCTTTTCCCAAAGAAAGTTTTTCTATTACTATATGGATGAAAATATAGGCTACATTTATCCATAGACAATACAAGCACACTGGTCTCAAGTCCTCTGTGTTGCTCTGCATGTTTACCATAGTTATTTTATACTTCTTTAGCAGGAGATCAACAAAACATTGAGATAGAAGATGGTTATTTTCCTGTCCTGCCACTATTGCCAAAAAAGCTCTTGCCCATACATGGAATCCTGCCTGTGCTACCCCTGCATTTCCAGGTATACCGCTGTATTTCCAGGCATCCGCATTTTTCACATTTTCTCTATGTCTTTTGCTATGTCTTATCAGAGTGGTCACCCACAATTTCAGGAAACTCTTCTCATCTGATGACCAGCTCTGAAAGACCTTGTTTCAAGCCCATTCCAAAAGCACTTGCACTTTTCATGAACTTTGGGTGCCTCTGCTCGCAAGGACAGTATATTCTCCATTTCAACATTAGAATAAATAAGAGCCTAACATCAAAAATTCTGCGCTATTAACAGATCATTTTGTTCGATCAGTCTAAAGAGCAAGCCTCGGAACTACCATATTAACCTTGATCGTGCAGCTCCGCTCTGCAGGGACCGGCAGCCCATCAGGTCCACGTGGGAGAGCGGGGCTGTCTTGGCTTTGCCCCGTTAACTCGCGGGGAGGACAGTTTTATGAAAACCTGAGATCCCAGGAGCAGGGCGCCCGGCTCCGCGCGGAGGCAAAGCTGGCAACCCTGCGCGTATCCTTCTGCACATCATAAAGAGGTGACACTTACGATAGTGTTTATTAGAGTGGAAATTTTTCATGCTCCCGTGGCATCTGATAACTGTTATATGCACTAATGAATGACTCATGAGTGGCTATCAGAAGTAAGCTAAGGCATAAAGTCAAAAATTCAAAGGGAGCTTCAGTTCGCAGGCAGCAGAGCCTTCCCACTGTTCTGCTTCTGCACCCATCTAGGCCAGAGCACTCCTTTAAAGGGCCAAATCCAGCTCCTTTTGGAACCAGGCTATGGAGACTGTTAAAGCAATGACTACATGGAGACGAGCTGCCTGCGTTCTGCCCTCTTGCAGATGCAGACATTTCACAGACTGCAAGATAATGGTCATTACGTGCCATCCTAACTAGGTTTGCATCTAGCACTTAATTCTGCATGCATAAAATTACCCCTTTGCTGGATCCATGGCCTGGATCTCGTGATAAAGGAGTATTTGAAGATATGGGAACTTACTGGACATTTTTTTTTCCAGCACAATCCCATTCAGCCTCTAGACAGACAGATGTGGACACTAGCAATCCTATTTCTACTGAATATGTGTCCACCCTCCAGTCTTTGCCATATCATTTGAAACAGATTGCTAGAGGAGGACATAGGTCTTCATTTGGGTTACATCATTTATTACTGTATTATTGTAATGAGGTTGTCATTTGCATATTTTCTTCCTTAAAAAGGATTTGCTTAGAAACACTACATTTGTAATTCTGTGCCTGTTGTATTTAGTGACTTGGAAAAAAAAAAAAAAGATCAATAAGGAGATTTCCAGAAGTTCTGCTGAAACTCAGTGTTGCATTCAGTGCATTAAGGAGCAGGATGCATCGGCAGCCAAGTGGCACTGACTCGTGCACTAAGACATCCTCAGGTTTAGTCAGCTGTTCACCCATCGAGCTTGCCTGAACTCTCCCCATTACAGCACTTTGATCTTCAGATAGGAGGGTCTTTAACAGAGATGGCTTCAGGAAAACAAGAATCCATACCTTTCACACAGCCCACAAAAGGACTGGCATAAATTCATGCAACTCCTTTCGTCAGAATACAGGACAACACTGTCCCCCCTCCACAGCTGGCCACACTTTCTAATGTATCCACCCTTGGTGTGACTGAAACAGGGGAAGAGCTTCTCCTCCCTCGTGATTTTCTCTAGGTAATACAAAACTCAGCATCCAAGGTGCTCTTTTAAAAGTAGGTTAGCTCCTGATGAGCATCAGGGTTCACATTTGTGCTGCCAATAGCAGATAATATCAGAACTGTGCTGCCTGCACGAACCCCCCTCTCCTGCACACCCAGTGCCCTGAACACCGAGCACAAAAGACGCCCTCCGCTTCCTCCCAAAGCTCCATCAGCTGGAGTCAAGGCTGCCTTTCGCCACCGCAAAGTGCTACTAAACTGCATCCAAAACTTGAATTGCAGGGCAAAGGGTTTGCTGTTTTCACAACAAAGCTCACTGACTTCTCTGTCTAGAAAGACGGCTTTTAGAAGATGCTTTTTTTTTCCCCCTCCCCTTCCCTTTCCTTGAAAATAAAAAGCTTGGGTTTTTAGAGGAAAGACTGGTTCCCTCACCATGGGCTGTAATTCCTTCGGTGCTCTCTGTAAGATCTCTAATCTTACAGTCAAGCACAAAAGCTGCTAATATAAATATTTGCAGCACTATCATGTGCTGGAGAGCCCTGAGTGATGAACTATTCTGAAATTTGTAGCCCACTAGCTGTGGGTGCTGTTTCCATTATGCAGAAGGAATGTAGTAGTCTGACAGAAAGTATTAAACAACAGGAAGGTTTTACGCAGTGCTAATATGAGGTTTTGCCACTTCAGTGCAAAATACTACAATGCATTTGTGCTACTCCTAATACGACAAGGATAAGTAAATCAGGGTCACCAAGTGGACTGTTCCAGTGAGTTATGAAAGGGAGAGCAACAAACTTGAATTTACAATGCATGCCCTTTAGCTAAAACTGAGATTTGTAGCAGTTATTTTGGCCTTATTAAAGTATAATATTAACGTCCATAAGAGAAAATTTGTTATTCCAAAGACACTTCTATACCAAACAATGCTATATTTAGAGACAATAACTATCCTGCATTGCATAATCTGGCATTTGCACCACAAGGGAGTCATACGGCATTATTCACTAATGACAGAAAGGCTTCTGGCTCCTTTTCCTCGTATAATAAATATCCCTTTAGAGCAAGCAAACTAGAGGGGGGTGAACCATGGAGCCAGCATATATTTATTTTCAAACAAATTGCAAATTAACTAGAGACATATTCAGCCCTTCCTGTAAGAATTCTTATGACTGCCCTAGTAAGAGTTAAATTTGATCAAAGTTTTAAGAAGAATAAATCAATAATAATAAATGAAACGCAACTACAGGTCACTATGGAAAATGCAGCTTGAGCTCAGTCGTGGGGAGAGACCCGCTCCTGTTTCACGCTCTGTGGGAGTTGGGAAACGCGGGTTAAGGTGCAGGGACACACGAACACCCGAGGCCCCGGGTATTCCCAGTGTCCCTGCAGAGGGGACGGGACTTCCCAGCCATCCCGGGAGCAGCCTGGGGCTGCGCCAAAGCTCACTGCGAAGCAGCTCCTCCTGGCAAACCCCGCGGGAGGCTCTTCTCCCCGGGAGACCTTGGCAAGGAAAATGCAATGACAAGGCACCATTCTTAACAGAAAGATGGCTCAATAAAGGCAGCTGAGTACTCAGGGAAGAGTATACGTTAAAACAGTATCTTCTATACACATGCATTTTACCTAAATCCCTGGTTGTGGGCATTGGAAGTGGGGAATCTAGCCACTTTCTTCAGATCCCCAGAAGCATCTCCTGGTTTCCCTCCCTTTTGTGAGCAAATGTCTTGTGCCTTTTAAAGTTTGCCAGAATAGTCCTGCTGGCCTATGCTCTCTTGCCTGTTCTAATTAAAAGCAATTTTGTCAGTTTGATGATTTTTCCTCTTTACTGCTAAGCTAGTGCTTTGGCATGGATGCTTCACAGGGAGATGGTTTGCAGTAAGATGGTCTCAGATGGGATGGACCTCCCAGCACAGACTTTGTCTTCCTTTTCCCCCCCAGGACAGTCAATTCTCTTTTGGGTTAAAGCTATTTTATTGTAAAAAATGGCAAAAAAAAAATCTAAAACCTCAGAAGAATAACCAAGCCACCACCAATTTTTGCAAGACACATTCCTCCATGAAAAACTTGGAGGCACAGCATCTAAGAAGGCTGCACACATATATGACAGTAATGGCATTTGGCAGCACCAGAAGGTTCTCGTAGCTCCAGAATCCTTCTCAGAAACCAGTTTCCTTTTGAAGCAGTGTGGGCTATTTTGAAGTCAACAGACAGGTGATGGAGCACTCCCCCTTCTAACACTGGTGTTTTCCCTCCAACTCAGACTGCTTTAGGCATCCCATATTTGCGGGCTGTGTTACGTCCTGTCATTTTTCCTAAAGACATCAAAATGAGTCTAACAGACACCAAATTCACATTGTTATTTGCAGAGACTGAAAGAGGGCCAGACACGATAGCAGCTGCCCACTGCCTTCAAAGGATTTACACAAACGGAATGCCCTGATCCCCCAAGCACAGTTTAACAAAGCCTGTATTTAAGAAGTCTGGGGGCTGGGAAGATAACTGTAGCTGCTTCTCATTAAGATACAAGCGTGCAATAAAACGGAATGCAGAAAATCAAATCTCCATGGTTTGTGGCATTTTGCCATTTACCTTCGAGTTCTCCAAAAAGAAATGAAGTAAAAGACAGCAGGAAATGATAAAGCAAAAACAACCGAAAGCCTGAGTGACACTGTGGCAAGGAGCAACCAAATGCCAACGCATCTTCGAGGCAGTGATGGGTGCCCAAACCGTCTCCCACAACCTCCTTGGCCGAGGCAAAGTTGGCCCCAGAGCACCAGGGAGCGATGGGCAAGTCGCTCGTCCGACCTGTGCAGCCTTTGGAGAGGCTGGGTTAGAAAATGCCGTCCAGATTTCTCCCCATTCCCTCCCCAAGGCCTGCTAACCACTTCTTTTTAAAGAAAGCATTTCTACTCGAACCCTGTAAAAAGTGTATTGCTCCCTTTTTATAGAGCTGAACTGCTCTGCCACAGGTAAATACATATGTTCTTTTATATTTGTTCATGCTCTGGATAACACATCAAGGCATTTTATAGACATCAGGTCAGCACTGACACGTAACCATCGAAACCATCAGCTGCGCAGAAGTAACAACCCATCTCCACCGTGTCCAAAGGCAGACAGCGAAAACAGACTCTGCAGCACATTGAAAGCTTCAGCAGCCCTTTCAATAAGCGAGCGCTTATTTAGACTGGAGTTTGGCCAATCCAATTAGGTTGCAACACCCAAAAATGACACGGGAATGTTAAGGACGGAGGCGCAGGAACGCGACCGGCTCCGACGCTGCCCTGTCCGCCCGGGCTCCAGGGAAGGAGAAGCAAGAAGCCCCCAAGTGCACAAAGGTGCCTGTTTTAGACCCCCTTCCGTTCCAACGCGGATAAGTCGGGCTGACTTCAGTAAACACTGGACCAGAAAATGAAACCTGCCACAATCATTGTGCGGAGGGCTGCGGGCACAGTTTCCTTCTCTCATCATTAACCGCACGCAGCCTGATGAGACACTACCAGTGCAATCTGCTCGCAAATCCCTGCATAAGATTCCAAAAATGTTATGCGTATTGGCAGACATACATTTTATACAAACATGATTTTCCAGTCAAGGCCATAATGCCGTTTTCATCCCAGAGTAAATTTTCGCAGCTAAGATATAAACCCTTGAAAGCAGCATTTTATAATGCTGATATAAGCTTAATCAGAGCAGTAAGAGCAGCGCCATGCTCTATAAAAATAAAAGTGAATCATAAAGGAATTAAGGTTTGATTACTATAAGATACCTGGGTTTGAAATTGATTCAGACACTTTTTTTTTTTTAATTACTTCTCATGATCTAGAGATACTTTTTGGACAGATAATGTCTGGGGAACTAGATCAAAGATGCTTTCTGCAACTCCAGAACACAATACTAATGTGCTCAAATATCTCCTCCTAGCCTAAAACATGAGACAGTTAAAGTTGTTTGGTCAACTTGTAAACAACAGTGTGAAATAGAGCTTGGAATTAAAGAGAAACCCTGTCTAAATTCCGCTGAACCAAAATCGAGATTTGTAGGGGGGGAAAAAAAAAAAACTAGTTTAAAAAAAACTAAAAGAAGAAAAAAGAAAAACCTCCCAAGATTTCAAAAGATGCCTAGTAGGAATGTTTCTTAATTGAGCCATGCTTTAGAGCTGCATGGAATTGTTCTTATTAAAAATTAAATAAGAACAGAGAAGAAGAACATGGGAGCTTTTGAGAGATTAGAGCTTTGTAAGATTTACTTAAAAGGTTTCTATTAGACTTCAGGGGTTCTCTCAAATATGAGAAACTCACCTACACAGAACAGTCTGAAAAGCTAAGGCTCCATCTACCAAAACCACAATCGATTGATTGGAGAAAAAAAAAATCTTTCCAATACAGTATAACTGCTCATACTGAATCAGTGCATTTCTTTGTTTGCTGAATAATAATCACATTGTTTTTAAATGAAACATGTTCATTTTCAACCTACATTTCTTCTCAATATTTCCCATTTAACTAATTGAGAACCAGTTCCAAACGACTGGGCTTCTCACAATCATCTTCCTTCCAATCTTAGGGATCACTTGCATCGTACAGGCTAAATTGCAAGAGCAGCAACAATTGACATTGACTATATACGTGATTCATAATATTCACAGGGATGGGAGATATTTTGTCCCCAGCTAAGTAACTTTCTATTGGACAAACAGGATATAAAGTTAACTTAGAGATCTGACTGCAAAAGCAGTCTGTTCTAGAAGTTTGTCACCACCTTTCTACAGTGACACTGCAGGTTTGCTTTGAAGTCCTTAAATATGCCACCTGTTATCTTATTTTGGAATCCACCTGCAAAATGGAGCCTGAAGATTCATCAGATGGGCACAAAAAATGTTCTCAGTTCTCTGGCTTCCATCTGTGCTAATCCTGTCTTAGCAAGTGCACCTTCTGCATCATGCCAAGCTTTCAAGTACTGGCAGACTTTGGGGATTTCACAAATGAAACACTTAATACTTCTGGGCAACCTAAGGAGCTTTGCTGATCTTTGTTCATATTGCAATGTTTCTAGCTCACTCAAGTTGGCTCACAGACCAATCTCCCATTAGGTTTTTATGAAAATCTCAAATGACACATTCCCAACCCATTCTCCCCTTTGCAAAGCTATTACATGTTTTAAAAGGAGCTAATCCTGACTCCCACATACCTATCATTGGGCATGGGAAGATTGAAAAAATGCTACCAAATGCAGCTTTGGGTTGCTATTGCAGATACATTTAAAAAAAGAGAGACTCAATATCTGGTAATGTAATAGTAATGCAAGATCTATTGTTTGCTTTGGTTTAAAGGGGTGCAACTCTTAACGATCGGGTGGAAAACTGCAGAAGACTGCTCAGAAGGAAAAAAAAAATAGCAAAAAACCCACATGAAAGATCTCAACTCAGTAGCTTGAGAAAAGCAGGTTCCTGGATTTTCGGAGCTGCTCAGGCTGCTTTGCTTCTGCAAAGCCCAAGACCCGGCCAGCCGCAGAGCCGCGGTGGGGCTTCCCATCCACGTTTCACAATTAGGGAACTATTAGCAAACACTATAAACTCGGGCACTTTCAGACTCCACTAATTTATACGGGAGACAGCAGGGCATTAAGAGGAGCCGACGGATCCAAGTTCCTCCCAGAACTGCAGCTAGTGCAGGATCAGGATAGACCATACGGAGACGAGAGCTCCCCCCACTACATCCAACCCAGCAAGGATTTACTGCTTGATCTTTATAATCACCATCCCTAAAATATAGAAGTGATTAAAAGCAAGTAAGTAGGAAGAAAAGGATGCCCAGATCTTCTGGGAACTATGCAACTTCTGCTGCCAGTCCTTCCAGGAAAAGTGTTTCAGGACTGTTGGTGCTTTGTGAAAACTAGAGGCATAGAGTCAAACAAAATTACAAAATTGCAGCAAATAATCTAATCTAGGAGTTTAGGCTTTTTTCTTATGGAATGTTTATCAGCAAACTGTGATTTGACTTCATTGTTCTTTTAATTAGTTACAATAAACACTTTGAGTTTTGAATGGTGAAAAAGAAGAATAGGGTATAAAGGATAGGACACAGTTAACAAGAGAAGGGAACTGAAGCTGAGAACAGTCAGCCAGGCAGATGCAAGTTTACATTTCAGTAACAACAGCAGAGAAGGCCAAGGTGAGTTACATAAATAGCAACCCAGACCAGCGATAAGGAATTGATAGCACAGATTTAAGGACCCGAGCACCAGACTGGGGCTGAAACACTGGATAGAGTTTGTGCAACAGCAGCCAACACCTTTCATAGGCTAAAAGGGCCAAATCAGCATATGCAGGAAGATTTTAAAGTACATATAAGTGCAGCCAAGGGACAGATGAGAGGGGAAGGGTAAGATATTGTCTTACAATTATTTGCTGTAAGAAAAGGTAAGAATGGACAATAAATACTGTGTAGAGCCTAAAAGATGTAACTGGGAATAATGGGAACTTCAGGATGAGCATTAGGAGTTAGAACTACCGTTACTGTGAACTCTACCAGCTCAGGAAATACCTTGCTAAAAAGACAGTGTTTTCCCTGCAAGATTTCAGTCCTTGTGATAAAGGAGGAGCCAGGAAACTAACAAAAATACAAACTAAAATAAGCCCTGAAAATGTTCTGATCCTACTATGTACATTAACTGTTAACACCAGCAAATATCTTCATCTGCAATGCTCAGTCATCCTTTTAGCACTGTATTCCTGCTCTCAGCATAACTGACATGATTGTTTTCAATAAAATGCAAGATTTTCTTTATGTGCTCCATTTTTAAAGAGAAAGATATGCACACCTACAGAACATGTGCATTTATGATTTTATTCTATTGCACTTTGTTTCCCAGTATTACATAATTTGCTTCACATCCCTATACAGATTTCATGCTGTAACTGTTAGACTCCACAGTCCGTGCTAGCTTTCCTTACAGGACAGTCAGCGACCACGTTGATTTCATCAGGTGAATTGCATCAATTAATTAAAAATGTAAGTGTTCACAAATCACAAATGTAGTTAGAAATGAAAACTCGTAATGCTTTAGGGAGTTATTCAAATACTAAGCTTCTACACATTTATATATGGCTTAGCACTATTTATTGCAGGGGCTATGCTAATGCAAACCTCCTTCTGCCTTTAACATCCTCAGCTCCCTATCTAGGGTCGTGAACTGCTCAGTCAACAGCATTTAATTATTTACTGACACAGTGTTAGCCTCAAATCACTCCCATCCGAGCCATGCATCAGAACGGCACGTCAAAAGCAAATATATCAATGTTTCGGGTACGAGGGGGACAAGTCCAACATGCAGAGAGTCCAACTGCTGCTGCCATTCTTTTTGATAAAACACTAGACATGAATAATTAGTATTCATTTGCTCTAATTAAGGAATATAGATAATGGGAGCTGGATTTAGAATAGCGTGAAGCAGTTGTCTGGGGCTGGGGTTGGATCCAAGGGTGCTGCTTTCACATGTGTTGGGTACACCGCAACCAGAGCGATCCGTTTGACAGAACAGGGACCAAGAGGGGCAAAACACCATGTGAGAAATAACCTAAGATTCCCCAGAGCAGACTGCGATAATTCTCGGGTCCAACCTTTCTAAACAAGAGTGAGGCAAGTTCTGTAAACTGTGCTTAAAGTAAGAACATGCTATCAGTAGCGTGAGTACAGCAAATGCATAATGCTTTGTTTTAAATGTTATTCTGCAGTAGAGCTATACGTGAGTGAACAAGTAACGCAGGTACCAGGACAGGACATTTTACAGCCCAGCTCCCAGCTGACGGGTGCTGACAGACCTTGCTGTGGCTGGCATGGCATAGGGTTGGACATCAAGCTGTATTTTCTTGTCTGAGGGGACCTTCCAGTGGCCACGGATGGAGGCAGTTCACATCTTTGTTCATCTGCTTATCCTGGTGCAAGCCACGTGATCCACCATACAGACACCCCTCAAATTAAGTTTCAAAATCACCAAGACAGCCTCTTTAAAACAGGTTAGATAAGTGCCCAAATAACCTGCCGGCCTAATTTATTTAGAGAAGAGCCCTCACGTGTTACAACACAGCTGAGCAGGCCCTTCCTAAGGAAGACAACATTCCCAAGGACATTGTAGTCTGGTCCCACAGACTCCTACGCAGCCCACCAGCAAGCCTGGCTTTCCACACGGGAAGGACACGCTCGTACACGAGGCGGTGGCCTCGCCGAGCGGCAGTTCGTGTTGCCCCCTGCGAGCTGGCACCGTTTCCTTGAGGCATCCAGCACTTGGGTGAGTGTTTCACCATAGGCACTGGTGGAGCAACGTCCACGCGAGCTCAGGCTGCGAGGAGGAAGCCAACACCATGTCCTCTTGCAGGAGACACCAGGTCACAGCTCAAAGCCCTTTGCTGCTTGGTTCTCAGGGGGCAAGTCCCCCTTCAGCCTGGCCAGGCTGCAGCTTCTCTGGCAGAAGAGAAGGGGTCACTGATTCAGCAGGGCCAGTGTCCCATACTGCCCAACACAGTGTGTTGGTGCCATGGCCATGAGGCACCAAAACCCAAGCCAGGGAAGAAGGTGGGAACAATTTTCCAGTCATTGATGGAGCTCTCTAATAGAGCACAAGGAGCAAAATAACTCCAAGCCGAAGATGAGTACACAAGAGCAGTCATACAACCTGAGCGTCTAAGTCCACCTTCACAAGTTTGTCATTGACTTTAAATAGCATCAGTAGTTGTGGGCAACCATTGACGTTGGGGTCCATGGACAGCTGGAGCTCTATGGCAAGTACCAGGCTGAGCAAAGCACAACCGTATTTACTGCATTAGAGTTTTGATTTTCATGTCCTCTGAAAATGGAAAATCATTGACTGTTTAGAAATAATTCTCTCCAAGTTACCCTTTAGATAGGGCTCCTTCACTAATTCCTCTGCTTTTCAAGAATTAATAGACAGCTACTACATTTGCTAGATATGCAGAATTTACAACGTAACAGAACAATTCTCTAGCTTCTAAAACAGGAAAAATTCACTATTTAAAAATACAAAATAAATGCAGCTTACCCCCAAATTACACTTTTTTTTTGTTCCCCTCTGTAAAATACCTTCTGAGAGGAGGCCAAATGACATACTAAGCACATTTAAAGGGCTTAGTAACACAATCAGATTTGATGTGAAAATGGTTATAGATTCTGCTCTACAGTACTGTTAGTTGGCTCAGCTATAAAATATCTATATCTCTGTATCAATGATAGATGACCCAGTATAATAAAAGATCTTGACTTGCGTGTAATGTTAACAATTAATGGGATGTATAATGTATCACATACTGTGTGTGGAAGGTAATAAAGAGGTGTAAATGAGAATTACACTGGTTAATTGGTGTCATTAATGGTTCTTTTGTTCTGCTAGAAAAGCAGTATCTTACTCTGAAGACGATATTGTAGGGCTGACTGCAGACTTCAAGAGTTAAGAGGAGTTAAAAATGCCAACTCAGCTATGAAATTGCTTCTTCAGGGATGTTTCCTGACAGGAAACCCTCTCTCAGTCCTTCCTACCATGTGGACTGTTTTTTCTCTTCCCTTGACTGACCTCAAGCCTTGTCCACCCTGGTCTAATCCATAGAGCAGAGCACTATATGGCTCCTCCTAGTTTGATCCAACAGACCCTCTCCGCTCAACAGCCTGTCCCGATTGCATTGACAGGGTTGTTCGTGAGACAAGAATGCATCAGACTCAGCCTACAAAACAGATATTCCTGCAAGAATTCAGGACAGGCCAGATGAAAGGATGATAATCAACAATACCACAAACTGCTGAAATTTGGTATTTGGGCTATGCTGGCCTAGCAGTGTGTGCCACAGTGTCTTACTGAACAGGACATCGTTATATCTGGACAGACTCCCCAGGCAAAGATGACTTTGGACTCTAAGAGCGTTAATAGGTACTCTTACAGCTTTTGTGAAAGAAGTAGAGAAGTTAAACAGCTTCTCCCAGTTTAAAGAGGGAACTAGCAGGGAAGAGTGAAAGCCACGTTTTCAAATCCTACTCCACCCACAAGAGTAGGCTAATATCCCCCTGCTTGAGCAAAAGAAAGCACATGAAAGCACAAAGCACTGCAAATCTGCTGTCATTTCAGTACAAATCTACCAGCCAGTGGCTCTGATCCACCAGCTTGGGACAAGAGCCAGGAGATATACATCACTTTAAAGGTGAAACCCACTAACTACACCAAAAAATATTTAGCAATTATAATAAAAGATACCTTTTTAACGAGTGACTTTTTAATCAGCTCTACAGTGCTGTAAATCAAAACGCGCAGGATGTTTTCCAAAAGACTAAGTGCTAAGCCACTGAATTTAAATGGCCTGACAAACGATGGGCCATATACTGCCCACTGACATGAACAGCAGCTCTGCAGTGGATTTAAGGCAATGCAGAACTCTATAAAATTACTATATCATAATCAGAGTTTTGATTTTTACATCCTTCTTCAGTATTTGCGTGCTAATTTAGTGCTTGTGGAAGCTGCCAGCTATACTGTAGCCCTTTTCAAGCCAAAGGATAGATTCAAAACAGTAAAATTAATGTAAGCCAACCAAATTTGCTTCTATTGCTTCTAACTTTGTGTTTCAGTGCTAAATGCAATGATCTAGTAGAGCAGTACGTCTGTACAAGCAAGCTCAGGCCGACGCGAGACCCTTTTCCCTGTGCTCCTGGTTTGGTGGACATGGATGTGCCAGCTCGGAGCAGGGGCAGCAACGTTTACCCAAGCCTGCCCCCAGCTACACCAGGAGCTGGGCTCAGCTTAATCCTCGCTATTCCACTGCAGTGACAGCTGTGAAAGACAAGTGCAGAGGTCAAATACACAGGATCCTCACTGAAGGCTTTATGCCTAAAGTCTCCAGGCCTAACAAGATTTTGTCCAAGATAAGTGTTTTGAACAGTGACAAACCATACAGTGATCTTTGCTTTTTTCAGGCACACCATTATTTGTAACACAGTTGTGTCTGAGGCCAAAAGTAGGATCCCAGCTCGAGGGCTGTAGTTGCTGAACACCTGAGCAAAGACAGACAGCTTCTACCCACAGAGTGAAGGTCAAGGCTTTTTAAAAGCTGCTTAAACATCGCTCTGACCAGTAGTGCTAAACCTAAGTGATTTAGAAGGTTAGGTTTTCCTCTCAAAAGTGACCTAGGCACATTAGAAAGTTATTTTTAATTAACATTTTTTGGAAATTAATTGACTATTAAACCAGTATGCAGATGAAAGCAGGTTCCTGTGTAATTTAATTCACTTCTATAGTAAGTATTGTTGATATGAGCTGCCTAAAGAATCAGTTTACACGCACACACAAAAAAAGCAATGTTTGCAAAACGCAACATACAAAGCAATACATAATTCGCATCCAGTACAAGACCATCAGCTCTTGGTTACAGCCTCAGCAACCACCTCATCGCATGTAATACACATGGGCTTTGGTCTTGTCACTCCTCAACTCTGCTGTCTTGGTGGGACAGCAGAACACCCCTCGGTACAGCAGACCATGATACTGCTGCCGCATGTTACTGCCTGGAGAAATTTCACTTAAATCCAGAAGCAGTTTCTAACTCCAAAACAAGGCAGTGCCATATTTGGCTGGAGAGCGCTAACTTTTCAAAACGCTCGCACACCAGACATCTGCAGGTTTTAAAATTTTAAGGGCATTTTGAGTGCATCGTTTCTCTTGAGCAAATTTGCATAACTAAAAGCAAACAGGCAGCAACGCAGCGCTTGTGCGACCGCCATTTCGCGGTGTTGGCTGAAGCCTCCTTAGGACAACCACCACAGAGGTAGGGGCAGCGCGGCTGATTCATCCGCGTGACACATTCACCACCTGGCATATGGCGAGCTCCATTCCCACCACCACAGACGAATACCCCCTATTAAATATCTCTCTTTTGGCCTGTATACTCCTATGTCATTAGCACTACACGCGAATACACTTCAGAGCAATTAGCCAAACAGACTGTGTGGGTACAGGCAGGTTTACGTGTGGAAAGTGCCACACAGAATCAGAAGCTAAGGAGAAGCGCAGCCCTTTACCTCTTCAGAGAACAGTCCTATTTTCCGAATAACTTAAAAGCTCTTTAAGCTTAAGCCATTTGCTTAATTCCTTATTTTTCTTTCCTCTGTCACCCAACAATGAAACAGAACCATGTCAACTGCATAGGAGCTGAAACAGCAAGGCTCCCAACACCAGGCCCATGGCCGACCCTTCCCCATAGCGGCCTTTCTCCCCAAGGCTTTCCTTGCCGCTTTGGATGTTTTCAACAAGCTACGCAGTGTTTTGTAGTTGTCTGCCTCCTAGAAACAACCTCTTTAGACAGCATCCCACAGCAATTTTCTGTATTTTTATTACTTATTTGGGTCTTTCTCGCACTTTCTGGAAGTCTCAGGAGATGTCGCACCCTGTAGTTACTCCAGCCATACAGGCAAAGGCATTTCCTCACACAGCCCAGAGATGCAGCTTGCTAATTCAACACCTCTCATGTTGGGGACAACAACAACAACGAAGTTTTACTTAAATACCATAAGGCATAACCGTTCTTTAAAAATGGGCTTCATGAATGCTGAGGCCTTGTGAACTTGCCACTCTTTTTGAAGCAATATGCAATAACAACAGGGTAATTCCCAAGGGGCAACTTACATGCTGAACAACGTGCTGTTAAGGCCAGATGTTGTATTTACCATCAGACTTTTCTAGTGGTTGTTGTGCTTGCAGCTGTCTCCCTGGACAGGAAAGGGGATGGTGGAGAAGATAGTGAATATTTGGTGGCGAACTGTAAGCACAATAGTCTGTAATTTAGATCAGACCCTATTCTTCGAGTGTTGGCAAGAAAATGCACAGTACATCTTAGAACAGGGAAAAGCGTTTTGATTTAAGGAAACAACTGTATGATCCATATGCCCAAGTTCTCATGTTGGCTGCTGAAAAATTGGAGCTGCACAGAAGCTGGCATGCACATCTACGTCAGACGACGGAAATGAGCACTAAACGCCTACGTGCTTGCCACTCTGCATTGAGGCAGCAGTCCAACTTCAGGAGAGGCCTTAGATCCAGATTTGCAAGTGGATTAGATCCTGGTAAAGCTCATGTGTACAACAGGTGCTAACATCATCCTTTTGACAGTGGCTAAAGATCTTCTGAAAGATCTCATCAAAAAAATGCATCTTAGTTGGAATAAGGATAAAACAGCAAACTTCAATAATCATTTTCATGATACAAGAAGGAGAACATGCATTAAAAAAAAAATCCTGCAAACAGACAACCCCACACAAGTCTTTACCTGTTCAGAGCCTTATCAATTTTAAGGCAAATTCAGAGGCAGGTGCTGTAGGACAACAGCACCAGTTGTAGCTACAGCCAGCACTCGCATTCCGAATTGCTCATGTTGGTTTGCCTAGACTCCTCAAACAGCCACCTCTGACTCTGCTAAAGGTAAACCACATTTAGAGGACAGGAATAATAATTGTAACGTTCAGTATGTCACCATAGTCCTTTATCCTTTTATTATTCCTAGTTAGCCTGTCAGGAAACATTTGCTACATACAATAGAGAAAAAGCATGGCACCAAACGAATAACCAGAGACTAATCCTGACCAGCCTTGATTCATTCTTTAGCCCCGACTCTTACAGGATGAGTTTCTAACAGAAGGAGCAAAAGAATATTTTGATATTCTTTCATCCTTTATTGTGGTTCGGTTCTCTCTGCTACAATCCTATTATCAACATTTCTGATGAAAGCAAATTTGTACTCCTCCTGGTTAAGGACGTGGCCCAAGACAACTCGTACTAGACTGTCACCTTGCATCTACTGCAATTCCTTCACAGGGTTTTAAATTCAGTGGAAGGATTTTTATTTTAGTCGCTACACTCTGATCTCAATCCAGATTAGGTTTAAAAGCTAATGATCAACAATGAATCAAGTTTACGTCAAATTATAAATCTGACTCAGTGTGCAGCAGCTCTAAGAAAAATAAGGAAAATAGGCTTTTATAAACGATGATCTGATTTCCGCCCCCCCAACATCTTTTTAAGGCTGTTCCTAAATTCCAATTCCATTTAGTTTAAGTCATTGACTTCTTGGTGTAAATCAGTGCTGAAAAGTATACATTGCATTGCCTCAGAAATCAGGGAAGGGTTTGAAAATCGAGTTACAAGGCAGACTGAGTTTCACGTCTGAACAGCACATTGCAGGGTGTTTTCTCCTCTGTACAAAGGAATATTCCCACTAATGTTGACAGGACTTGCATGTACACATCCAGAGGCAGAAGCACACTTGTGTATGATTTACCTACAAATCACTGTTAAACTTGAGAAATTTGGTGTTGTTTCTACAACATCTAGCATTCAGGGGGTATTATGAAAGCTACGGTGCCTTGATCGGGAAATACTCTTTTTCGGGAAACTAATTTCTTTGAAGCAAAGAACCTGAAAGTTTATAATGCTCATTAGAAATGAATAATAGTTAATTATTTATAGAAAGATGTCTGTGTTCTGAGGTGTGTGGGCTCTGAGATAAAATCCTGGACCTATTCAGATTAATAGCAACCTTCCACACTTTAAAAGGGTGTTAACTTATATGATTTATAAGTGCTAAGAAGTTTAATACAACTCTCAGAGTACAATCAGATCGTATCCGACTGGGAAGACTGGGAATCCTTCATTGGCTTTAGGAATCACTGGATCAGGTTGAAGCAACTGCATCAGAACACATCTCCAGCAATGACCACAATTATTTCTTTAAGCAGTTAATGAAAACAATTAAAAAGCAATAGCAAAAACACTCAAAAAAACACTAACATGTACATAAGAAAAAATTTAAAACTACTCCATCTTCAGGGCCATAGAGATCAGATTCTAGATTAGAAATCAGTACCTAGTTTATATAGGAACTCAATTAAAAAAAAGTACCCTGACAGTGCACTTTTAAGTGTACAAGCTTTCTGTACTGAAGATAGTCTGGTTGAAATTAGTATAAATCTCACACTGTATTAAAGCATCAGAACATGAGGGTAGCTATGGTAATTCTAGCACTTTATTAAACACCAGACAAATTGAGGAGTACATTTCCTGCTTTTTGAAAGAAATGAATGATACCTTCTGAGTGGGGAATGCTAAGGGCAAAGGAAGCTGGCTGGAATGGCTTAGAACAGTACTGCAGTACATTTATCAGCATGTTTAGTATGGTTTTTCATAGGAAAATGGTGGAAGAAAGGGGAAAGTGATTTTTATTGCTAAAATTAATTTTATTGCAGTGCTAACTAACCCTCCTCCCCCCCCAGAATCACACACAAATAAAGAAAAATGGCTGGAAATGCTCTTCCTCTTTGTGGTTTTTCAGTACTTGTCTGTTCTCAACAGCACAGTGCTAGATCTGAGCTGTGCACTGCACCATTCCTCTGCCCAAACTACAGCACTGAAAACAGATACATAAAGAACGAAAAATCTGATTAAGAAAAGTACATTTATATTTTGACTGGGTTTTATTTTTAACATAAAGCATCTTGAAAAAAGTTTTATGATTTAGCATTTATGAATGACTAGATTTTAAGAGAATTGTAATATTTTTTTAGGGTATTTCAGCTCTATGAGTTATTTCTTGTAGATTCAGATAATGACATTATAAATCTTTCTGTGGAGGCAATTACTAAGGCAGAAATGGTCTATTCCCCATTGGCTTTTAGGCTCAGCTTACTGACATATTACAAGCAGGCTTACCATGGTCATTAAAAACTGATCTGGGATTTATTGTACCTCTTTAAACTCTCGGTACTTTGAAAAGTATTGAACAGAAAGGAATACAAGGTGAAGTTACAAAGAGATCCAACGAGGCAATCAGGGGAAAAATAGGCTTAATTTATCCCAGCAAGGCCCACCAGAAGAGCCACAAAAATATTTGAAATTGAGCTTCAAGTCCCTAATAGAGATCAGTCTCAAGAGCTGTTAACCATATCAAATGGAAATACTTTTAAACAGAGGGCTTGGGAACATAAAGGACATCAACACAAGACTACAAGAAAGAAAACAGAGCCAAGATTTTAAGACTGACAATAATGACAAAATAGCTGCTCTGTGCAGTAGTCACAGAATTAGGGAAGAAAAAAAGAAAAAATTCAACTACAGCAACTCTTTTTTCCTAAAACTTGGTTGCTTCAAGTGCAAGCAGGAATTTTATCTATACCTTATGCTAACATGAGGCTTAAGATCATCACACCACACCCAAGTACCAGGAAGATCTGTGGTGGCCTGCAGTGGGACCTGGCCTGAAGGCACAAACATACCATGGCCTTGGGCGAATGGCTCTGAAAAGCAGCTACCACTGGAGCTGAAAGAGCAGCCCAGCAGCCAACCTTAGCTTCAGGTCACCCAAGAACACAACCTTCTGAGCAGATACAGCCCCAAAAGCTGTTCCCAGGTCCTGCTCTCCGGGATCTCCACTCGTTGGAGATGGCACACGCTCCTTCCTGGGCATTCATCCCAGCCTGCTGCTTTTGCAGGAGCAGATGGTGCTTGGGGCAGCCACTTCATGGCTCTAACTTATACTTTTGTATGGTCAGCCCTGAGAATCCCATTCACTTCAGGGAAGAAACCCACCCACTTTGATGCCTCAAGGTGTTATATGGGTTTTCAATACCACCATTATTTGCACTACGCTATAAGTAAACGACCAAACCCTCACTTGACTTTATCAGCAATTCTGTGTGTGCAACCGGGTCACACCTGCCTGAGAAAAAGCAGCTTCGTTTTCTTCTCATTTAAAAATCTTTGTTTTTTATTCTCAAAAATGGGTGGGAGGGTTAGTTTGGATACCCTCGTAGAAAATCATGAAAAGGCATCAGATTTTTCAGACAACGATGGTTTGCTACCATTATGAAAACTGTACTACGTTAAGATGTCTGAAGCTTGTTGATCTGAGAACTAAATGTCACTTCTGGCTTGTAAGTCATCTTCTGCTTTATAAAGAAGATGCTGATAGATGCATAAATACTGTAAAAGTGTGCTGTATGCTAGGCTGGTCAACACTGATCTTAAAGACTGTTTCAACAGAATATTAATTTCAAACTTGAAACCAAATTATTACTTACAGGTATTCTAAACAACACAGGCTTTTCCTTGAGGTTTGCATTTTCCAGAGAGATTTGTCACTCTAAAATTCTCTTTACTTTTCACCAGAAATAAACTGAACTGTATTTGAAAATAATGGCTTTAATTATAATTGGCATTTCTGAGCCTACAGCTAGTGCCAGTCACTTTAGTAAGTGACATTACTTATGACACTGGCAAGATCAGAGTCTTTTATCACTTTTTTTTTTAATTATTAATAGGAGACCAATTTCCAACCTTCTCTAATATCTGATTATTTCTGGATAACTGGAGATGGGTGAAGATAGAGATTCATATCCAGATCTGGGCCCCACTAGTAAGCCCGAAAAACCCACGGCATTCAGCGTACAGCATCAACTGGAGATGAACAGAAATTAGAAGATTTACACCCGCTTTGACAAAAGTGCCTGTCATGTGATTGCTATGTATAAATCAAGGATGAGAAAACCTACGCCCCGAAACTAGGCACAGCCCGTGACCTCAACTCATATTTTTGGTGTGTGTTAGCATACAACCCAACGCAAGTGCCTGACAGACCTATTCATCACTGTTAAAATTATAAGGAAATATTTGCTGGCAGAAATGGCATAGTGCTGCGCAAGAGTCCAAGGGCAAGAACATGAAGGGGCTGACAGACAGAGGACGGGGTTCCAGGGGTGCCAGGGATCCCTATGCAAGGCAATCCTGGATGCACGCACAGGGGTGCAGCATTACCTGAGTGCAACCTTCCCCTTGCTCCTCATATCCACCCTGCACACACAGCCCATAACACATAGCAAAACTGAGATTAATTACCACAGTCATTAATAAACAAAAAGGGAAACTTCCACAAACGCAGAGTTCACCTAAAATACACTTTCCATTAAGACAAAACTCATTTGGACTCCGTCTTCCTTCTTGGAACGTACACAGCATTGATTTACACTTTAGTAGTAATAACTTCAGCTATTAGAGTGCTCTTACTATCCTTTTTAAATTGGCTTCAAGCATTTGGGGAGTCATTGTCAGGCCATCTAGAATGTAGATAAAGGGATCCTATGGCAGAGTAATATTCTGTATAAACTCTAGTCTGGGGCCGATGATATATTTCCCATAACTCTTGCATTGCGGGCATTCCGATAACATGTGGACAAAGTGTTCCAGAATATATATTACATCACCAGCCCCCTTATCATTATTCAAAACACCAGCAGAGTGAATCCTGTTCAGAGTCCAGGAGATTTGCAACGTAATTTTGTTGTTAAGAGGAGACCTTAATCACCTGGTGATTATTTCAACTGTTAGTACAAACGTTATGAACTCAAATGTCAAGCTAAGCCTGGGATATCTGAGTTTGGGAGTTTTCAGCATCGCTTGCTAGGTAGCATTATGCTGCAAAATGATTTTATTTTAATGAGTTTTCCATAAAACGCTAGAATGACTGTTAGTACAAACGTTATCCCAAGCTTAGCTTGACATTTGAGTTCATATCTGAGTTTGGGAGTTTTCAGCATCGCTTGCTAGGTAGCATTATGCTGCAAAATGATTTTATTTTAATGAGTGTTCCATAAAACGCTAGAAGCATCCACTATTATACATCAGCTAAGTCACTTTTGTTTAAGGCATACTTTATTGATGCTTCCAATTCGTGATATTCCAGAAATGAGTGGATATCTTACATGCTTATTTCTAACTAACCCAAGAAAAAAAAATCCTTCTGGTGTCAGTTGAAATACTTTGGCTAAGACTAAATGGTAAGGGCTATATCAATATTAAAATATAGCTTACAGCTTTGATTTTTAAATGTACTTTAAAAACTTAATCGTGTAGCTTCAACAGCAAAATATCACCAACTATATCCTCTACATGCTAAATTCAAGAGCAGTTAAAGCAGACTGGCTGGTTCCTTCATCTCCTTTCTATTAAATATCGTAAGAACTTCTTTTATTGTAAAGAAATCATTTTTCCACTTTCCAAGACAGAAACAAGAGATTATACAAAAGATTACTTCATGGCAACTGCTGAAGTTTGTCAGACAAGCCGAAAGAAAAAGTACAGACCCTCAGAGATGTAACTTGAGAATGCTAAATTTTGATTTTATATTACAAACATAAGGATAACTTAAAAGCTTCTAACTAAAATGTTGAAGTTGTGTGAATGTTGATTGCTTGATATAGAATAACATGTTACTTCTTTCTTCTGGACAGACCATTATAAGGAGACACACATCATTTCAATAATAATAACCATAACTTCAGTGCAGCTGCAAGGCAAGGGTGACTTAACTGTATCGTATGACAGTTTTGTAGATAGAAATAGATCAAGAACAATGGAGAGGCACTGCTGCAAGCAGCAAGAGGGAAAGATATACACAAGAGTACACACAATTTACTGCTGCATATGAATTTTTAATTTTTCCTCCTTATGTTTCAAATATCTCATCAAAAAGATGTCCTACCTGAAAGTTGAACTTGAGAGGTAGCAGCTGCACATGTAGACAGAAGAAATAGCTTCCGTGGCATGGATGCGCTTCTCCTCCTTTTCTACCTTCCCCAGTCATTGCCTGTTTTTTCCTCAACTTGCATGAAGAATCTGTGGAAACATGAGACACTGCTGCTCAGAGCTCTGCACTGGGTAGAGCCTCTGCCACTCTTGGAGTGGGATCTCATGGAGCCTTTGCTCAGAAATGATGGAAAAGGTTTCCTCTGAGCCTTGCTCGCTTCATCATCAACATACCACAACTCAGAAGTTAGTTACATGAGTTAACTGCATAGTTTCAGAGGTAAAAATCCAATCAACAGACAACTATAAGGCAAGTCATGGACAGAAAAAGCACAATTTGTGTAATCCATTACTTCATCCATTGAAACTGTAGGCAACGTAGTTCTGACACACCAAAGAAAAATAGTTATTCATGAAATTCAGAATATTTTATGGAATTAATTTTCTAGACAATCTCCTGAGGAAGATAAACACAAAGATTTCCAGTTATTTTGGATGAAGCAGTTTCATAAAACCCAGTGTGCCTTCCCACCTTGCTGGGGGCAGCTTTGAGAAGGAGAGTGTGCCTTGAAGGCCCTTGAGTTGGGAGATCTTTCACCACCTTCCTTCATAGTAATCGTGACAAGAGAGAATCAGCTGACATCAAGGTTAGCTGGATATATTTCCACGATAGCTTAATTGTAATTGATAGCAAACAAAAGTCTTTCCAGCGTTATGAAAAATATGGAATATTCTGGGAGTTGGGAATTTTAGTACAATATAGCTATCTAAAGTGACCTTGTTTTTTTTCAAACGTGCACCTGGAACAGTGAACTGAGGCACCCAGCACGTTCCTGGCTGTAAACTGGCTGACCCTTACTGCACACTTAAGAGCTCTAGCACTTAAGAAGCCTTTAAAGAAAAGAGAGTAAAACACCAACACCACAAAACATCATCACCCCCACACACCTCTCCAGGGCACAGCACAACTCTCAAGTACCAACTAAAATTGCTTCTCTGTAGTGAGAGGTTTTGTGGTGCAGTAACTGATGCAGCCATCATGTAAAACTCAGTCCCTGTACGATTGTGCATGAAAACAACTCCAAAATTCTCTGTGTTGGGTGATTTACGGTAGAGAAATATTTGTACCTGTAAGCACAAGGCCCAGATTGAATGAAACTTAGCAAGATGAAGACAAATTAAAAGTTCTGCTGTTCCAACTTCTCAGCTTGCTTCAACTCAGAGAGAGTATTGACAGACGTCATCAGGATCACCTGCTATTTAATGGTTTGGGGTTTGTCTCTACCACAAAGATAGTTATCATCACTAATACGAGTGACAGCACAGCGAGACTGCAGTCTTTGATGAGAAAGGTTAGTGAATATTGGAACAATTTAAATCTTTTCAAATCATTTTGTGCTTTGTAGTCCTTTCTACCTCAACCTAGGTTATCTAAAGGACTAAAGCTCGGAGGTATTAAAGTTATTTTTGAGAAATATTGAAGAATAGGTGAAATACCGAAAGACTGAAGAGAAGAGGAAAGGGGAAAAAAACTAGCTAGGAAATTATAAAGGAGCAGATTTCATTTAAATTTCTGGGAAAATGAAACAAGAGAATTATCTATATTCTACATAAGATAATAAGAAGATGAATAACAACCAACAGCCAATTTTCAACAAGAAAATGTCAAACAACCTAATTTTCTTCTATAAGGAAGCAGGCTTTTAAACAGAAAAAATGGCAGTAGATACCATATATTAAAATTTAGAAAAGCTTCTGATTCCCATGAGCAAAGGAAACATGGTCTAGAGAGGGAAAAAAAATGCTGTTTCTTTTAAAACTGTGCTCAAAATATTTATCAATGCCGCACTGTCAGAACAGGAGGCTATACCAAGTGAAGCGTGTCCTGGGGTCCCTCCTTCCATTAGCGCTATTCAGTATTTTCATGAATGATATTACTGATGGAACTGAGACAACACCCAGTTGAGGGTACGATGGAAGACAAGTGAAGCAAGAACCCAACCTATGCACTTCTGTTGCCCAAAGTTTTAGTTGTCAGAAGAAAACCACTTGCAAACACTACAATTAAAGCAACTTTTAACATTCTGCTCACAATGCCTGCTATATACAGATGTCCAATATCTAGTTTTCTCTCTCCAGAGGTACAAGGCTGCTGATGAGATACCTCTACAACCAAAAGTCTTTTGCTTTTGGATAGCTGATAGCAAAACTTTTATCCCACAGATTCCAAAATCTGGGTTACTTACAGGAAAAAGTGACACGATGGAACAACAAGAATTGTGCAAATGTGAAATCCATCTCTGATACTGCATTTTCAGAAGTGGGATCATCGGACGAGAAAGTCACATAACCTTAGTGTCCTTTAGGTGGTTATAAATAATATATCAAAAGTAAAAATTGGTTAACAGGCTTTGTGCCAGAATAAAGTTCATCTATACTGAATCCACAGGGGAAAAAATGCCCCCAAAGAGATTTTTATGTGAAAATATGATCACTGTAGTGTTGTCAAGGTCAGTAAAACTTCAGGGATATGCTGACTAAGCCTTAATTGTACAAGGCCGATCTGTTAAGAGGTACCCTGAGCTTGCACTATATTCCCGTCCTTTCCTGAACTCTTGAGCAAGATTAATCACATCAGTCCCAAATCAGCTTCCACGTTCATCTGTGAAAATATTTTGCATGTTACTGTATAGTTGCATCTCAGACATTGCTACCATACCCATCTCCAGTCTATACGGAGATTGGTGGGATGAACAGGATTCCACATCACAGAATATTGGAACTGAGAAATCATCCTTTTTACTCTCTGTAGTTGCTACATAGCTTCCTTCTATCTTTAAACCATCTTTATGCTGTTCTTGCCCCTCTTGAAATAGATACTTGGCTCCAATTTATAGATGAACAATTAGCAACAAGCAGAACATCTCACACAATTTTCAATGACATGGTTTAATAAAATGGCATCCACAATTAAGATTACCTAAAACCACCTTCACAACAGCAGAAAGAGAAGAGGAGTAGCATGTAGGGTGTACTAAACAATAATATAGGATTTTTCCATGCACTCCTTTCTCTCTGACCCCAGTTCATTAGAGAAAAAAAACAACGATTTAAACTACCTAGCTAACCTCTTCCAGAGCTAAGGTTTATAATCATAAATCAGGCATGTGACTACCTGGAGGCATCACGGGGTTTGCTGCTGCACTACGTTATAGAGCTAGGAGGGAAAGAAAGTTCCTATTATTGGATCATGCAGTAGACATTGGTGCTTGAAATTTCCACTTACACTACATTAGCTCCAGGCAGTTCATTTGCTAAAATAAAAGAAACAAAGTGTAAAATATTCACTGACTTGCTCAACAAAGCAATCAACGAGGGAGAAAGAGAGAAACAGGGAGAAAGGGAGGGAGTGTGATTTTTTTTTCTAATATCACACTGTTGATAAATACCATTAGTATTTTAAAATTATCTCAACCATTCAGTTTAAATTTAAAAGTATTAGGGGTATTATCAGTCTGTCTATCCATCTTCCTTTATCTGTCTCTCTTGCCTTTTTTTTTGTGTGTGAAATTTCAAGAGATGAATCCTATTTTCTATTAATTCAATGGCTGTCATCTCGCATTGCATCATGTAGCCCAGATCACAACAATGAAATCTAAGGGTTTAAATTAATAATATTGCAACACATCACTTTGTAAAGCATTGTACTTATCCGTATCTAGCCAGCTCAGGTACTTTGCCTCCAGTAGGATGCCTAATGCTGGTAGCTGTGAGTGGAATTACACCTGTACACTTGCAAACAATCTATAATTGGTAACCGAATACTCAGACTTCATGGTTGATAGCATTACTTTAATAGGGTGTTGAGATTTAACAAGATGTTTTTGCTTAAAAATAAAATAGTTGGGAAAAGCTTCAGGGAATATGAGATCTCTGTTCTCTGAGTGGCATTTTCCACACCTACAAATATATGCTGACAGGTAACTGTATTGCATTACAATTGCCTTACATACAGTGTCAGCTAAAGCTTCATGGAAAGTCAGCATCTTGAAGCACCTATGCATCATGAAACAGGTGATAGATTTGGTTAACTATTAGAAGTTCAGATCTAATTTTGTTATAGCTGCTAATCCACAAAGAGAAGGGAAAAAAAAAAAGACAGAATTACATGCAAGTAAATCACCAGAACCACTACAAATTCAGGAAGGAATAAAACATTAGGCCTAAAGGAAAATAACCCCCAAGATCAAAAATACATCCTATCCAATGTTTACTGTTGTTATTCAGGCATATCTCCTATTACACTTTGTCATGTAGAAACAAATCCGCTAGCAGGAATCTACATTTTATTTTGCAAACATTTTTAAAAGAAAGGATTAAAAAAAAAGAAATACGACCCAGGTTCATCAGTGGCCAACCTAAACTATGAGAAACAGATGTTGAGCTAAGAGCACCTACCTTTTTCTCCCCTTCTCTCAGAACATACTTGAAGCTGTAAAAATATTCCTAAGACTTTATATAGTGACAAAAATATGAAGCAATTGGCAAGCAGATAGGCACCCAATTTGTCTGCGGGATTCATTAGGTAGTTGCTAATCGCTAAGTAAGTTCCAGCCCAACCTGCTGGGTACAAATGCAAATTTACCACCTTTGGAGCTGCCTCATTGTACAGCTATTGATTTATGCTTGAATGGGAGTTCAAAAAAAAGTTGTCTTTTGAAGCCTTGCTATCTGAGCATGGCTCCTTTGTCCAGGTGTCTTGGGGATCTCTTGCTGCAATTTTGATCTTTGTATTCCAAAAGCCTTAGAGAGTCAATTCAGGTAACTTAAAAGTGAGATATAATCAGAAAGGATTTGGAAATAAAGTCTTTGCCTTGTCACATTAATGCGGCCCTATCAAGTGGCAGTTTATCAAGAGGCAGCTCACAAGGTTTTAATGAGCATGCTGCCTGTTCTTGTACAATACTAATTAATCCCATTTTTTCACACTGGTGTGATTGCTTCATGAAGCCCGCATTGTTTTATGCTCAGCAGCAAAGCAGGCTCTCACTGATTAAATCTCCTTCCCAGAGCTGGAGCCTGACAACTGAATTATACCTTGCTCAAAATAATAATGGGTATCAGCTAATAAATACGGTTTAACACACACAAAACTATGCAGCCAAAATCACACCACAAAATAGGAGTTTGACTTATAGGCACAGCAGTGTTTCATTAAACATCTGTATTATAATTCACTGGTTTTCCAACTGATGTAATAACTTAATTGATGAGAACAAAGACAAGCTTATTTATTCACCCAATTGCTTGCTTCTTGACTAACGTTTTTCCTTGGTGTTATTGTGGAAATAAATATGCAATATTCTTTTTATAGAAGTCTAATTTAGGCCCTTTTTTTCCCCTATTGAGAAGTCAACATCACAATCTGTTTCTGACAAGTTCTTGCTGCAGTGAAGCAGACCGCATTATGATAAGACAGCAGCGTGTTGTTTACCCTAATGTTCAGACATTCCAGCAAAGGTGAGAGAGGTGTGATGCTTCAGGCAGTTAATAATGAATAATTGTCTGCAAATTTACATTACAGGGTTCAAAAAGCTTGTTTTCCTCTTTCTTTTCCCTTCCCTCTTCTCCCACATGATTTAAAGCTTCTTCTGTCTCAGCCAGGGAACGAATAACTGCAAAGTACTAATGAGTAGTGTAGCACTTTTCTCTGCAAGACCAAGTCACGGGTAGTATAGATATAAAATATTTTTTAAGGAAAGAAAAGTCTCTTTTTTTCCCCCCAGTTGATAAATGCAAAATGACAGTTTTTCCTCTTTCACATTGCATTGGTAGCATGTTGCAGATTAAAATAGCCAAAACTAATATCTCATTTTGCTTAATAATTTCTAAAGAAAGCTAGTTTCCAACTTGGACAGAATTTCCTTCAGAAAGTGCTCCCCACAGCCAATAAAACAAGAGGGGCAATCATTAACCCTAGCTGGAAATATGAATTTATATATGTAGCCTCGGAATCCCTGGAAAGAGCTGCTTATTAATCTCTCATCTATAATAGTGCCAATAAAGTATGAGACATTTTACAGGGAAAACAGTGGGATTTTAAAGTAAAAATAAATAAAAAGGAAGTGACCTACCTCCCTTCCCCTCCAGTATCACTGACTGAATTTCACAGGTGATGGGCAAGTAAAGGCTAACAACAAACCTGCTGAAGCGCCCAGCTCTGCCAACGGGCCAGGCTGATGGCAGAAAGGCCTACGAGAAAAGCCCTGGTGAGACCTTGGGTGCTCTCCCCAACAAGAAAGGGAAGGGGCCAGTCTTGTGGAGGCAGGACAGTCCCCCTTGGCTCACATTTGCTGAGAAATCCCCAGCTCACTAAAGAACCGATATACTTGCAAGGGGGGCAAACTCACCTGAAGATGCTGGAGGACCACCTTGTGGATGGGGCCATCCATGAGGATGACCATAGCACAGTACTCCTTTCCTAAGGGTAAAAAGGACAGAGTCTGGCAGTGATGAGTGGAGCAGGGATTGGGAATCACACCGGAGCAACCCCTCTGCACTCCCCTTAGACCTAGGGCGCTGGGCTGAGGTAACTCCTCGTGAGCACCAAAAGCTCCACAGAATCTTAAGGAAAAATTTATTGACAGAGGGACAGAGCACTGGAACAGGCTGCCAAGAGAGGTTATGGAATCTCCTTCTCTGGAGATATTCAAAACCTGCCTCAATGTCACCCTGTGTAACATTCTCTAGGTGGACCCTGTGTGTGCAAGGGGATTGGACTAGGTGATCTCCAAAGGTCCACTCTAACCTTAATAATTCTATGAGTCTATGAGGTGGAGAGTCCCCTGTACGTTCAGGCATGGAATCACCAGCATCTGCATCTCCTTGCAAGGTTGAGAGGCCCCTATTCACACTGGGTGAAGAAACAAGCCACAACATTTTACTTTATCTTTCTTGGCCTTTTTTTTTTTTTTTTTCCTCCCCCCTCTCTCCTCTCCTCTGCTAATTGCTAGTTGCTAATTGGTAAGATCCTCCTTATAACAATCACACCTGTTAATGGTGGATATTCTTATAACAAAGATCTGGTGAATAATAATAATAGAATCATTAACTAAAGCCCCTTTGGATTATTTTATTGTTGCCATTATGATGGAACTAGCACAACAGTAAAATCTGGCATAGTCAGCAAGATAGCACACCACCAGGTGAACTTAATGGGAACAAAATGAGAAATTTCAAAAATACATGGTCTCTTATCATTAGGGTCATTTTTCTGCATATTTACAATCTAGAGCAGACCTAGGTAAGAGGCTGTAACAAAAAGCGCTAATAGAATAACCATGTATTTACCATGTATTTTTTGTATTGGCTGTCACATTGTTTGAACTGATTTCCCTCCATTCCGTTAAGAATTTTGGTGCAAGGAACGCTTCTGCGGATGGCAGAATTACCTAGAATGCTTGAAAGGATACTCGAACCTTGGGTCAGGAGGAAAGGATGAGAAGGTGCTACAATTAAGATAGAAACCGATGGTATTTGCACTGCTTTTTACAATTGCCAAAAACTATTAACAAGGCAGTTTGGAAAGTGTAACAAAGAGGAAAAAAAATTCCTTCCAATTATTCCAATTCCATCCTGGCTCCTGTGATATCATAATTTAACGAAGTCTCTCTGGTCCCCATTCAAGTCTTCAGCTGCCGTGAGCAGGAGTCCCCTGAGGATCTGGCCCATGCAGCTTCCAGATCTTCCCCTCCAGACAAGATGAGCATTTCCACATTACTCGCAGCCGCGTGAAGCGAGCACATTGGTGGCACAATCTGAATTCTTCACCTGTCTGTTTTGGCTATAGCACTAATTTATTATTTTACTAGGCATGATTTTTCACTATTGAATGTGCAATCACTTATAGTTCCACTAGAAGCGTGGAAAAGGATATAAAGGCTAACAAAGCAGAACAGTTCCCTGCCCAATTCGGAGCCTGTTTGCAGAGGCAGAAGTTCCTGGGGAATCAGGCTCTACATCTATCCTCACAAATGTCATAACTAAATGACAAGTCAAGCCATAATTAGATCATGGCCTATGTCTGGCATCAGAACTCAGTTCTTGCAATTGATGCTCCACACGAAATAAAAGTAATTAACAACTCATCTACGTTAGAGAAACAACTTCAACCATTTGCAGCAATGACTTCTCCAGTTGTATGTGACATACATATTGGCATGAAAGTGCCCAGACAACTCATTTATACTCTTATATGTGAAAATGCACAAAAGACATACTTCTAGGGTCCAGATTAAATCTATTTTTAAAATTTCACTTACAAGAACAGAAGGTTTTGAGTCTATTCCTCACACACACAAAAAAGCTCCTGCATTATTTCCTAATAATTTTTCTTGAGGAAAAAAAAAACACCCCACACGAAAAACTTTCCCTTCTTCTAGAGAATCTAATTATTCAGTGACAGCAGTTGGCTGACTTGGGCACAACACAACATGTCAATTTTCAGTTGCTTACACAGTATCACAGAAACTGTTAGAAATTGTTTTGAAATCTGGCATACTTTTCAGTCATCCTAATTCCTGCAAGTGAGCCAAACCTGATTACATTTGGCTCACCCACAAAAGATTTGCAAGATGGGGAGAAGAGAGGGTAGGAAAAGAAATCAGAATCAAGAAGATCCTTCCCACTCCACCCCCTCTCACTGCAGCAGTAATTCCCTATCCTAACCCTATATACACAAAATGTATTCATTTTCATCTTCTAAAGTAATTTGTAGAAAATTGTGAATGCTTCTTTAGCAGCTTTGTAGGAATATTGATTACTTAACATTGCACATACAACTGGAGGTGAAACAAATTGTTACTCATCCACAGTACAATAAAAAAACCCAACGATTTCAGGGGGATAGTTCGTAAGCATATTCGCATTTACAGCCTCTTGAAATTTATGCTCAAAATCATGCTTGCCCATGCCAATGTACAGCAATGCCCAGTTCAACATGACACAACAAATTCAGTAAGAAGATACTTGCCAAGTTTGGCATAAATATGATAACTTCAGAATAGCTACATTTGAAATGTGGTAAATTCACAATGCAAATCCTGTAAAATACTTTGGGTCTGAATATAAATTTACTTCAATGAAATTATGTTGAACTACGTCAGATGAGTACCTAGCCCTTTATACAAGAACTACTCTACTTTTGCAAAACATTCCTAGTGCTTCTGTCACGATCACTCAAAAGTCTTGTTGATTTATACCCTTCCGTTGCTAAAGAAATTAGTTAGATGTTTTTCCTTTTGGATTTAAGTATAACACATTACCATTTATTACAAAATATTTGTACTTTGCCATGCCAAATATATGCAGGTGTGCAAGTGCAAAAGTGCAGACCAAACTCATGTTTTCAATATGAAATAACAAGCATCCTTATCTTTAAAGCAAATAAAATTAATTCAGCCTAGCCCTTTACATGAAGTACAGCTTTTTTTTTTTTTAATATATCCTTTTTAGGATGTTTTGTTTGATAGACCGATGGAAAAACATGAAGGCCATTATTCAAATGTTTATGGACCCTTTTAGCTAATGGATTCAAATCTATAATTCTGCACTTGTCAACAAGATAATTCTGCAGTCATATTAAGACTGCATAACTCAGTTCAGTCCAAATCTTCTAGGACTGTGTTCCACAAAGCAAATAAGATTACCCCAAGGGGAAAAAAAGTGTACTCACGCTATCTAAACAGTTCTCAGGTTTGCTTAGGGCTTTCTCCATTTTTGTGGAGTAAAGACACTTTTTGGAAGTGCGGCCCTGTTTATATAAAGCCTAGTCCCCTCTGCATGCACAAGAGATAAATATTCAGAGTGGCCTAATTTAAATGCAATCATCTGTAGTCTCCATGATGATATCACACATTTTTACACTAGGTTTTGAGAAGAATGTCTATGCCTTTTAGTAAGTAGCTCATGAAGTAAATATTTTAAAGTTTTATTATATTTACCTCTTTATGAAGCTTGCTTCTCTCTTCCTACACTACAGTAGGAAAGTGAAAGCTGAACCAGCCAGAAAACTTTTACATAAATTAAATTCAAATACAAAACAAGGCCATTTTTTAAGAATTTCATAACTGCTTCCATTTTTCACTTGAATGATAATGACAGACTGTGCCAAGCCTGTAAAAATTAGCTTATTTTTAGAGGCCTATATAATGGCAAGCCTTCCACAAAGCCCATAAACTCATTAAGTTCCTTAAACATAGCATTAGCTTGGACAGAAGTTTCACTTTCTGCTATAATATAACTTACAACATGCATATCAAGAATAAGGGAAATGTCTTTTAAATAAGATAATTAGTAATAAAAATTTTAGCATCATTTTACTTGACTACTTTCATTTTCACCTCAGAAGGGAATGCTGGAAGTTATTAGAGGACCTATGACCCTTCATAAGATCCATCATCCCTAAGAAATTTTGAATAACAGATCTCCTTGATGAAAACCACCCAAAGAAGTCTGAACAATGTTGATCTATTAAGTAATTCTTCATTAATAGAAGAGTCTGATGGGTTTGTGTTCTTGCTTCATTTTATTTCTTTGTCTTAAATTGTATAAGCCAACAGAATCCCTACCAATTAGCTCTGTACCAGCTTTAGAAGAAAAAGCTGCACAGAACTGGGGCTAGTTTTTAGCTTCTACATAGCAATTTTCTACAGGCAAGAAGATGCATACAGCATTTCTCCACCCCAGCTCTATTCTTAAGCAGGTAGGGGACTGGATCCTACTCCAATCTAATTTATCATGAAAATCCTACACATTTGCAAGAAAAATACTTACCTCCCAGTACATTTCAACAGCTATCAAACCTCTTTGGCCTGTCAGGCAAGGTGTTGCTAACCTGCAGACCAGGCAAGGTGCTCAATGTTGCCCAATAAATGCACTTTGGTGTCACCAGATGAGGCCAAACGACTCAAGCATGAGTTGTCACAGCTTAGTACATTACATGGCAGCTACTGGGCCATGCAGGGTCACCACAGTTGCGAATCTACCCTCAAACCAGGTTCTAACAAACCTCAAAGTCCATGAGTCTTTCAAGAGCCCTCCAGCTTTGCAGGAGGATTTCCATGGTGTTTGGTTTGAATAAATACTATAAAATACTTTCCTGGCTTCCAGCATGCAAAGAAGTTGAGACAGAAATAGGAGATGAACAGGCAGGTCTTCTCCCACTAGAGAGCCTTTATGGGCAGGCCCTGAAGAAGAATTCTCAGTAGTTCTCTTGGTCCCCTTCTGTTCTCCATAGATGGTCTGAGACACCCCGATAGCCTGAAACTAACAACATGAAATTTGTTGACCCCTTCTCCATTTTCTGCCCTGTATTTCAGGGTTAGAGCTGGTGGCTGCCCTAATTTTACCTGGAAAATATTAGCATAAGTAGGAAGAGGCAAGACAAAAAACTCTCCTTAATACAGGTTGATATGTGACTTTGCATAGCACTTTGAATGTTATTAAGTGTTTGAATTTCTTCCTGTGTCTTTTTAGCCTAGATGACTGTCTTTCTCTTTCACTGACAGCCTCTGCAGGACCAAATTGACAGCTCTTTAAAGCAGTCTGACAAAAAGCAGCATTAATTAAGTCATTGCCGGACTGTAATTGTGTTAAGAAGTAAAAATCTAATATGAGAAAAGGTTAGTGAGTCCTCTCTTGTGTCAGATTTTCTACTCTCTATGAATATTAATGTCCTTAATGAAGACAATCTTTGCCTCATCAAGCCGTTGTTCTGCATTCAGGTGCCAAATCCCTGCACCATTGATTTGTTTTTAAAGAACAAATATGTCAGGGGAGAGTGACTGTCCTGTTTCTTATCAACATCATAGCAAATGCTTTTGTATTCCTGGAAAGAGTTTATAGATTTTGTGCGCCATGTACAAGTGGTGCCTGTGATGGGAGCAGAACAGCGGGGAGGGGAGTAATGTCGTGGCGAGGTAAACTAGTTTAAGTAATTCAATAGAAGTGATACATTTTACTGTGTTAGCTTTTTTTGTGTGTGTTAGCAATATCCATATATTAACGAGGTTATGATCAGCAGTTTTAATGATAAAATATGAATTATCTCTCCAGAAAGAATCCTGCAGTTTAAGCACTGAAATGAAGGAGCTCAGTGATAAGACGCTGATCATCTCCTGCTGATTATCCCTCCCCTCCTCCTCCCGATCGAGCAGATAATGATGATGGTGCTGATGAATGATGATCCTTTTTAAATAGGTTGAAGGCCCTTAGGAGTCTAGCTCTGGTGAGGAATGCTTCATGCACTCCTCCGTCTTTCTCACTCAGCCTCCACATCCCCAATCACTCCACTTACACAGTCCTCAAGGATCATCAGCTGTGAAATAAGCCCAGCATTGTTAGTTATTAAGATATTGCTAAAACTTTTGGTTAGGAACTGCTGCGTCTCCTCCAAAGGGGATCCGAGAGGCCTCCTGTGACCAGGTAGATTCTCAGCACATGGTACAGGGAGGTGGGCACTGATCACAGCTCTGGAAACCACATCAATGAGAACCCTACCTGAGGGCATTGAAGGCACATGAGCTTCTAGAGAGGGTATTTAAAAGATTCATGCCCCTTCTGAGAGTCAAGATGTAATTAATATTCTATTTTCCAAGGAAGGAGGCAAAAAAAAAGAAAAAACTTGCAACAGTTCAGTTTTAAAAAGAAGTTTTGGGATGTTTCTGTGTTATTACAGTAAATTAACAAAAGCCTGAGAGAGGAGGTCTTTTTTTCTCCCCTTTTTAAGAAAACCTCAGCATGTGTTACGCTGACAGATGAGATTTTTTTCTAGACAAAATTAAACATTTAAACTTTTTATTTGAGCTAGGTTGTGTCTGCCAATTAGGATAGCTAGAACAAACATTCAGTAACAGCAGCACCAACAACTCCGGAGCGATGTATATAAGAAAAGCGTCGGAAGAAATTTCTAATCTGACATACTTCAAGTACAAACTCAGAGCTGAAAAGCCTCTCTCTCTCTCCCCATTATATTATATATACACATACATATATATGTGTGTGCGTGTGTGTCACAAACCAACAACCCCTGCTGCTCTTTATATGATTGAAGCAACTTCTGCCTTTCTAAGCATCCTACTTGTGCTACCAACAGCCCCTGAAGAGCCCTCCCCTATTTATCTACCCCTGCCCAGCTGACACACTTGTCAAGCAGATGGACAACATAGAATATTCAGAGAAGGCCATATAGTATCTTAGATGTACTATACACTTTTCAGCTACCTAAAACCTCAAAACAGGCTTGAATACATAAAATTCTATGCAATTCTCAGCTAGCTGCTACAGAACCTTCAGCACTCAGCGCTTCTTCCTCTGGGTATGACTCTCTTTAACAAGATATCAAGGCCCCTGTCTCCCCGGGCAGGAGCTAATGCGATGCGCATGATCCGAGTACAGTCGTCGGCAGGATAACTCTGCGCATCCCGTCACAGAGCCTTTGTGATCAGGGATTAGATATGAAGCCGCTAGTCTCTACAGAGAACAAGGATTAGGAGTTCATGAAAGCAGTACTGCCCCGTGCATGAATTTATACACACACTACCATGGTCTACAGCATAAGGTGTCACACAAGAGATTCCTACAGTGTCTTTGGCCCATGCTCCTTCATCCTGATGCCCTTAGAGTGCTAGCCTGTTACTAATCAATGTTATTAACGCACTTAAGGCTGCATATAAACACCATTTTAAATCATATGAACATTAAACATCATTACTTTCATTCAAAATGTACATATGAGAAATAGCTGTAAATCCAGGCCTTACTTCCTATTCATTCTTTAAAGTTTCTGTAGGAGATTTCTGTAGGAGTCGAGAGTCAGTCCAGCACTGAAGTGGGAGCTGTTTAGGAGACCATTCTTTGCTGGGCATTGCCTACAATAACATTCAGGCCTTACTTAACCAGAGTGCTAAACATGGTTGCTAAACTCCGTACAGTTTCCTAACTGAACCAGACATAAAACTGCAGTTTATAAGGAAAACACTGGCCAAGCTACAGAGACCTTCTTCCTTCTTTCTCTTTCACAATGAAAATTACAGGCTGATTTTTGCTGTAATGAGAAACTGTCAAGAACACCTGCCCAACTGGGGTCCATGGGTTCTGCCCTACTTTGTGCTCCGATTGCAAACTCCCCTCTGTGGATAGTTTGAGCCCTGCACATGTCTGGTACACGGTGGTGCATTTTACCAAGTTCCAGCTATAGCAGTCTGGCAGATTAAGTTCAAGCTTTGTGAACAGAAGAGAGATAATTCAGAGGCTTCTTATTACTTCTGATCTCTGAGCTGTGCAGGGATCGCAGCTCTCGGATTGCATCTGTTCCTGAAATTTTCAAAACAAAACCAGCTTCTATGCATAATCTATTTTCTTACCATTATGCAGCAAGACAGGCTCAAGAGCCCTCACTTAGAAAAAAATCTCCTAGAACTACACAGCAATCTTCAGGTGATTAGAATAACCACTGACAAAATGAAATCATTGAACTTCCCCCCACCAGCTCTCAGCAAGAAAACATACAATCAAATGGCTTTTGAGGATAGTCTTCAATGTCAAGAGAAACTGTATGTGCCAGGCACAAGTTTTCAAAACAGATTTTTTTTTTTTTTGCAATTTTTTTTTTGCAGTTCAGGTAGGCCTCCAATCCTGCAGCTGACCTGAAGCACGAGGTGGGTCTGTGTGTTCTGAACTACAGCCATAAATAGGCAGGAAACAACTTTCATAATTTCCTTTTGCATACTTGCAGCCCAAGCATTCACTTTTCACTGCCTGAGCTTCATAACTTAAGCACTTTTTGAATTGGCAGTCAAGCTCCATGGGAACAGCATTTCCTTGGATTTCTAAGGTGTTTTTAGGGAGATTTTGTGCCATGAACATCTGGGGCTGGGTGCCCTTAGCCCAGCTCCTATATGTGCACAGGAAGCACCAGTAGAAGCCTCACTTTGGCATACAAGTCTGCTTCACATCTGTCCTAGAGAGACTGCTTCTAAAGGTAAAGGGATGTTGTAGCAATTTAGACTATAAACGGGGTTCAACACAAGACTGACAAAATTAAGGTGTATAAATGAACCCTGCTATAGCACTGACCTAGCTCTTTCTCTCCAATTAATTTAATTGAGAGTTTTGGTTTACTTAGCACTTTTCATCCATAGATCTAAAAGCACTTTATAAAGAAATGTAAATGTCAATATCCTCATTTTACGGATGAGGATAAAAGGGCACAGAAGTTATATGAATCACCCCAGGTCAGCAAGTAGGTGGCAAAACCAGGAATAGAAGGCAAGTCTGCTTACTCTGCCTGCTGTGCCCCTATCCATCAGACCACTGCAAATTCCAGAGCAGTTAGTAAAAGAGCTATGGCAAAGACCCTCAGACAGCTGCCTTTTACACGCAGAGGCACAATATCCCATCTGCAGGCTGCTTCAATCTTTTAAGGTAAAACTTTGACATTTCGTACACCTCCACTAAGTTTATACTCTTAAAAAGCAAGAAATGCATTTTATCCAGCTCATATTATATAAAACGGTATGTCACAATTTACCCCCCTCCAGAAAAAGTTTTTACCACACACGCACAGAGCTATTTTTAAGGCACACAAGCAGCTGTAGTCAGACCATAGCTACAGAGATACCTGATTTTCTCTCCCTCAAGGCAGATATTTTCAGTTTTAATTTATTTTCTCCCATGGCAAAGACATTTAGAGAAAGCCATGTGGGGGGGAACGTAGGAAAAATTTCCTGAAACACAGGGTCAGACTCAACATGGGTTTTAATTTCTAAGCACCCGCGTGCCAGACTGGTATAGCAGCAGCTGAACTACCCTGTTTCAAGAGTTAGTAGTTCCTGGTTGTTTTCAAGGAAATAGAGTAGTTTGGGACCATGTTTGGTTAAAATACTCTGCAAAATTCTGTCCTCTTCTTTATAACAACATGCAGTGACAGTCAATGCTCTTCAAAAACCAAGACAGGCTATTCTAGCTACCAAAATAAAGGATAATACGATATGGAACAGAGCTTAATGTGTCATACTGGGAGGCTCGAGCCGCAAGATAAAAAGAATCTAAATTGATTCATCTGGAAACGCAGAGTTGAGAGGCCAGTTTACAGCACAGTCAGGTTGTTCCTGCACTGGCAAACTGCATTTGCTCGTATTTCAGTTCATATTCATTGGGCTGAAGCATCCACAGCAGCTACCTCCAGTCTGGAGAGCCCGTTGGTGCCTT
>NW_010587954.1:242256-310251 GCF_000705375.1 Tinamus guttatus
TATTTCACATGTCACCCAGTGCCAGAGGAAAGCGGCTGAGAAATGGATCTGGAGAAACACACATATATGTATTTTTTAAATCTAGCACCAAATTTGGAAGCCTAAAGAGACATTCTGATACAAACAACATTCACACACCACTTCCTTAGGAAGGACTCGCTCTCCAACTGTGAGCAAGATAAAGGTTGTTTTACTAATCAGACGCTAATGGCGATTTCCTTATGCATTTTTTTTCCTGAAAACTAAAGCTCAATAACAGCTACCCTTCAGCATTTGGCTTTTGAATCGGAAGTTCCGAAGGGCACATTTTGCCATTCTTTTGCTGAGTGTTCCATGAATAATACCTCTGTGATATTTCAAGACTTCACTATAGTGCATGACTCATGAATTCTATAGTAAATAGGCCAGACTTGCAGCTCCAGGTATTTTTAACTTTCTAAGCGAAAAAAAAAAGGGGGAATATTTAGGATAAGAAATGAACATGAATTTAACAATAAAAATAGAAAGACCACTTGGTATATAGCACTTGGGTAACCCTCTGGGATAGAACTGTACAGATTACCATATGTTCTCTTCCAAGCAATATAAAAAAAAGAAGACAAAATGTTTTATGAAATTCTTTACAGTGTAGATAACACTGATGCAAAGCTGTAGCTAAATAAATATGATACCTTCCCGGTGCTACTCTAAGACACTGGTGACCTATCAATTTCTCAATCTAAGCAGAAGAGAACTAGAAGATGACAGGCCTTTCCCAGCAGAATGGCTGATATACAGCAAGCCACTGTAGCTCTGTCCCTGATTATTAATTTTGACTAATATAAGGTAAGCAGATGCCAAGTGAGCCTGGGGCTAGCCTCAAAACTGGGAGGTCTCATTTTTCCCTCTACTACCACACAAGCTGGATGGGGCAATGACAGGCTGAACCAAAACACGGCAGCCCAGTGGTTTGAGATGGTCCCCACCACACACTGCTTTCCTGTGCTGATATACCAGGGAATGAAAAACCAGTTAATCTCATTATGGTTTCTGGAGCATGCAAAATCCCATAAAAAGGTCTAGGGAGCAAAGCAGTCAGTCCCTTGCAACCTTGGGTGGAGAGCTGGAAGGGTGTAAGGGGACAAAGGTGGCCAAAGTCCTCAGATGTACAGGACAATTTCACATTGCAGGCTTTCTTTTACTTTTAAGCTAAATTTTTCAGATATCTATCAGATTCAAGCACTTAACTCCCATTGATTTTGCTTGGTTTTGGGCAACTGACTCCCTCAGGCGCTTTCAAAACTCTCGTCTGTAGTCATTTTCCTGTCCTTGTTCTCACTAATTAGCACGATGCTCTTGCGTGTGACTTTACAACACTGCAGAGGATTCTCCTGAATATGCGTGGGGGCTGGGGGGAGTCATCTTATTGAAATTTGATTCAAAAGAAAAAAAAGAAAAAACACTTCTATTCATATTAGGTTTTGTAAAACCATTTAGTTTTATGAAAAGCCTAATGTTTAAACCTAAACTAAGTAGACAGTGATCCTTTAAGTCCCTGTCTTCCAGTATATTTTACCATTCTATTCTTTCAGGGGAAGTTAGGTTTGTTATTCTTTCACCTTGCAAAGTCTTTGAAGGTTATTTCTAGAGAATATTTAAGTCTGTAAAATATATTTGTCAGCAAAGATGTCTACAGAAATTTCTTCAAGCTTCAATATGTATTTACTCACCATCCAGAAATTCCTATTCCATTTTCTATTAATATTATTTCACTGGGATCAATCTCTGTTGAGAAATTTAGTTTAAGCTGCCTAGCAGTCTTAAAAGAGGAAGATCTATTAATTTAATCATTTATATGAATCATGTCTAAATGATCTCAGCAGAGAAAATGTGTTAGCCATTTAAATCCCATCATTACATATTATATAATAATTACCACTAATTCTAGTTTGGATGGGCCACAATATTGCTTTACATACCTAATATATTCAGAACATCTACCTTACCAAGCTCAGTCTTTTTGTGACCTTTGAGTTTATGCTTGTCTTTTGATTATGAACATAGGACAGGCTCTCCAAGAAATTAGATATGCAAAGCACGCACACGGTACCACATCTCTTTGTCGTGCACAGCTACCACATTTATTTTTTTTGTATCAAGTTTTCTTTTCCTTCTCTGGAAGATATCTAGCATGCAATTGTTACTATTGCAATCCAAGTAATATTTTTAAGTACTCTGTACTCAGTAGTGCATATAACACAATTCACAACCTGGATCAAGCCAGACTTACAATGTAAGATAGAGATATCTATACAGGAGGTAACTTCCATTGAATTTCCAAACTTTTTACCTTAAAAGCTTTGCTCAAAAATTGTGCATGCAAGAAGATAAATGTTCAGGGGAATTGTATGTGCATTTTTGCCTACTGCTTGAATGTATTGGTTTGCACTTTTATTCAGTTAAAAAAAAATAACCACAAAAAGATTTCAGTGCACAGGCTGAATACAAGTTATACTATACGGAATTTCACTGAGCACTCCTGAAGAATATTTAACCTCTTTATGGGCATCACATGCAAACATGAATAAGAGCAGCTACCAAATTGTTACCTGGTTGAAAACCCTTGCACAAGCCTAAACAGGCTATTCCTCCCTGATAGCCAGTGGATTTCCACCCAAGTATGTTGACCCCAACATTACTTATTTGAACCAAAGATGAATTGAAGAACTGAACATAAGCCGAGCTGCTCACACTGAGCAGCTGCTAATAGACAGAAGAGTCCAAGTTCTGCACGTTCCTCACCAGTTGTGTTTCCAAGAAGTGATTCCCCCTCCCCAAAATAAATATACCTGCGTGGGTTTGCTGGGAGCCACTGAATCCACACTGCTTACAGATCTCGGTATCTGACTCTGCCCTTGAGAAAGGTGGAACTGCATCTCTTCCATGCTAGAGGATAACCTCACCCAATACAGATTCTCAATTTAACCTTCTTTATCATTACCAACTCCACATCAACCAGTTGGTGGTTCTACCTCAACCAACAACATTGCAGCCCAGTTTACACCCATGGTTAATTACAGAAAGGCAAAGCTTTCAACTTGCACATCTCAGGGGTCAAATTTATCCCTAGTGCAAGGCAACAGAACTCGGTAGTGAGACCACTTTAGCCCTAGGTGACTTTTTTTTTCCCCTATCGACTCATTACACCAACCCTTCTACAGCTGATGAATTGAACCCCTTGTGTTCTGTTTGTAGCCATAATTAGTATTCATTTTGCAAGCTTAAAGTTCACCCTTGATACAGAATTGAGCCTAATGTTAATCACTGCAGTGTCTTACCGCCTTTGACTCAGATCTGTCAGGTTTGCATTACTTGTCCCATACCTAATTTTTTGCCCTTACCAGCCAACTAGCACCTCGACATCACAGTGTCAGAATTAGAAACTTTTGACAGATCTGTAATCATCTAGTTCTCATCAGCTCTGTGCATGTTAGTCACTTCATTTCCACATTCTAACAGTTAATATGCCTTAATTTCTCTCACTTTGTGAATATTTAATTCCTCCCTTTTCAACATCATTTTTAGGTTGTGTGAATCATTTTCAAAGCCTTTGCTATTCTCCCTCCACTATCATCTGCATATTTTATGAAATGGCACAGTTGAATCTCTGAGGGCTCTTGATAAAAATGAAACTGGCAGGCTGCTCATTAGTTGTTTACCTGGAGCTGTGCGAATCCCCTAGAATGGTGGGTTCCCATTTGGATTTGAATTAGGATATTCTGACAGATAAGAATCGAAGCCTTTCCAAGTTTCAAGTAATTTTTCTCTCCCTTCTACTCCAATTAACAACTCTTCTAGCAAGTTTGCATTCTCTGACCAATCTACCAGTAGTAGTCTACCAGTAGTATGGTAGTGCATACACCAACATCTGAAACAACTGGATTATAAGAGGCGAGAAACAGAATTAGCAATTATGAGGGGGAAAAGCATCCAATCAAAAATGCACTGAGGGCAGCAGAACTAAAACAGGAACTTTGCAACTTTCCAGAGTCAAACCAACTTGCTAGAAATAGGGTTGTGGTTTATCTAAGCATATGCTTAACGAGTGAATAATCCAATTACATTCGGTGGAAATACTGTGAGCAAAGTTCAAGGCATTAAGCACTTCACAGCGACAGTATCTCTATTCCACAGGAGTGTCAAACAGCTGTTACTCAGGAAGAACATTTTTCATTATTTTCTTGATTGTATTTATAGGGTAGCTTTCATGCCTCACCATAAAAACATACAATTCACAGCTTGCAAGAGAAGGACACTCTTATGTTTACCATAAAATCCTGGAAATTATCAACAGATTCAGTGGATTATCTAGTCCATCCCTGTAGCAGAACAGCTTTTCACTGCCACATCTGAAGCTGACAACATGTTTGAAGATCACCACATGCTTCTTTGTCACTTCTATAAGAAACCAGTCATAACCAAGAGTAGAGTTCAAAATTAAGTTAAGTTTACAGCCATCTGATGTTACGTATTTTTTCCCCTAAAAGCAAGCAACCAAGAACAACCAGGAGCTCACCCGAAGTCCTTAGAGTTGTATTTCCCCAGGAAGAAAAAATGAGAAGCAAGAATAGGCATGTATTAAAAATAATTTTCTATAGTCTCATGAAGCTTGGTGGCCTACATGGCTGTTTAATTCTGCGATTTGACTGTATTGCATCCTCCTAATTTGGTATATATGCTTCAAATCTATTACTTTTTAATTGGACATGAACATGACTATGAACTGTAATCTCAAAGGGTTTGCATAAAATTAGTCAAGACAGAGGCAAATGGAGTTGTCACTACAACTCATAACTATCAAAAAGTGCAGGTAGTTAAAAATAATAGCCACAAAGATCCTCATGCAACTTAGTGCAACTCAACTGCAGTAAGTTGCAGGTTTATGGGAGTGTATTTTTGCTCCTTGAGCTTTCCAAGATTCTTCCGGCACCAGCATAAGCCAGCATTTTTGGCGTTTTTATATTTATATCTACTTTATTAAATATTAACTGAAATTTCAGAAACAACCTTTTTCCTACTTTAAGTGCACACGTCATTCATGTAGATATGCCTACTATTGTCAGCCTCTAGGAAATCTGAGGGTTTAATACACAATCATATTGTAGGGTGAGATTTTTATTTTAAAAAGCAGCTCTCACTGCTACAATATCACTTGTGACTTCAGTCTTGCATTACTAGCCAAGTGATTATCTTGCAAATAACATACATTAGCACATTCTCTTTTTGTAAAATATTGCTACATTTGAGGGTATTTCTTAATTGTTCTGTATTTGATGAGCACAGCTGGGTCTTACGTCTTCACCCTGCACATTCTAGGCAAAGGGAGGGACAACTCGGGGAAACGACAATTTAAAGCAACATTTCAGTCACAGACAACCTGTTCTCACTATTGAGGGAAATCTGCATCAGCTTTTAGCTGCTTATCTGTGCTGGTCAGAACATGGAACAGAGCAAAGAGGTCTCCACCAGCCCAAAGCCATACAGATGAGAACATGAACTAGTACCTTCCGCAGAACCTGGCATTCCTCATCAGTGATAGCAAAAAAGTGGCACAGTTGACAAGATCATTTCTACAATAGGAAACACAGAACACAATGTTATGGGTGGCGGGGGGAAACAGACTATATTGCCAGAGAAATGTAGGTGAAGACAGGGTTTGGAAATGTAGTAAACCAAAATATTTGAAGCAAGCAATTGATGGAAAGAATTGTCCTGAAAACACTTTTTTTTTTTTTTTTTCCTCCCCCCAGTAGTTCTTTTCAATAGAAAAGCTTTCCAGTTTGGCTTGGCATGATGCATTGAGTCATGGTTTATGCTTCCCCTCTCTTCCCGCCCCTCCCACCACATGTTAAACAGACCAGAGACCTGACATTTTATGTTGTTTGTTTGAAATGATAAACTTAATCATGAGTGAAATGTTAGGAAGTGACAGCGCTGGCCACAGTAAGGTCATTTCTTGTTTCAGCCAAATACAATACAGCTTTCCCCTTAATTGCATTGCCAGTCCTTGCCACAGGAGGACCCAGGCATTTGCAAGTGGGGAACTGAATCTGTCTGTGTGATAATTAAACCATGGACCTCTGTAAAGACTGCCAAATCTGCCATATGGTAGTTTTATGACCTAGACTGCTGTTATCTCTTGAGAAAGCTAACATCCTAATCTCATTTTAGTTATCTGTGATCAGAACCCATATTTCTAGAGGGCAAAATGCAGGAGTGCTGCTTGTCACAGAGCATCCTAAAGCAATGAATTTTTTTCAGTAGTTCACATTAATAAAGCAAAAGGAGAACTCATTATTGGCATACTAGAATTAGAACAGAAATCAAGGAGGTAAAAACCAAATAACCTATAGGTTACCTGCACACACATTGTAACATCTCACTATGAAAAATTCCTGAAACTTCACCTGGGATAAATGAGCTCACTGACTAGAGTAATTAAAAGGTCCATAGCAGGAAGGTTGTGAAAAGGGCACTGTATTTTTCCCAAAGCAAGCACATTATTTTAAAAACACAAAGTGTCAGTGCATTTGGAAGTCTGATATCATCTACTGCAACTGCACTGCTTTACAAGCATCCTTATGCACGGCACAGTCTGAGCTAGGCAAGCATTTCACATAGTTCAGGATGCCCAGAAAAGGAATGAACTGATCAGAACTGGTGCTGAATAATGCTTTAAGCCTGGCCCATCTAATACCAGTGTTCTTTGATTAAATTAATGCTAATTTGTTTTTAAAATTAAAATACATCTAGCTGGACATTTGATTAGCACCAAGTACAAACCCTTACCAGCTGTAGTCACCTTCTTGCATCTCCTTAGGGGCCAAATCATTTCTTAAACGAAGAGAGCCTGCGTCTGTTCCTACCAGTGAGGCTAAACCTCAAAAGTGCAAGGAAATCATCAGAACAGGTGGCATATTTTTCATCTCCCTGGTAGCAAGCAAATACACAGCCTCTTTAAGGCCTATGAGAGAATCTTAAATACAGATATCTTTAGTACTTGAAGCTGTTATTTTAAGATGATGCTGGCTAGATATTGCAAGGTGGGGTATCTTTTAACAGAGAACGACCTAATGGCTGGTCAAGTCTACCCAGACTGCAGGTTCTCCAGACCAGTGACCTTCATCACATATATCGGATAGACAGACACTCTTATTGAGAAATTACCTAGGTCTGTTTTTACAGAAATATTCTGGTTATATGATCTAGATAATGCAGCCTGCTATAAATCACCCCAGTTGTCCCTTGATATTTTGAAAACTGATGAGACTGCCGATTCTTGCTTCTTACTTTGTATGCAAATGATGAATTATAGATGGGAAATAGGAAAAAGAAGGTTTTACTCATTTGCTGGATTGAAACAGACTGGATTAGTGAGCGAGCAGTAGTACCCTTGGACTATTTATTGTGACATTGCTTAGAAAAATTCAAACCCCAAAGCCTTCAAATCACTAGGGACATTGTTAGCCTTCTGCAGGAATTATTAAAATGTACAGAAATGTATGAGCATCGCTTTATAATAATTAATCAGGGGCTGTTGATTAATAAAGCTCATTTTTTAGTCCCGATGATTCAGGGTATTATCCAAAGGACAGTGTCCTTGTCATATTGATTAAGAAACCAGACTTTGCCGTGGAAAAAAGTATAAGAACAATCGCGCTTCTTCCTTTCCCTCCCCCCATATAAAATAAATATTGAATGAGAATATTAACTCGTTAACCTTGACAACAATTTGTAATTTTCATAAGGAGGAAAACTCGCATATTCAGCAAATAAATTGCTGCAGGGATTTCAGGGAAACAAATTGGAGAGAATGAAGAATGCTACCATATGAATTCTGTCGTTTTTATGGGCTGCAATGATAAATTTGTTTGGTTATGTCCCTCAATTAAGGCCACAAATACTGTAAAGCGTCAGAAGCAAGCTAACTGGTAGAGCTGGTGCAGAGCCGTCCGGGTGACAGTCTAAGGTCATTCGGAAACTTAAGTGTTTTTGTCTCAGATCTAGTTCAGATCTGGAGAAGACATCTCAGCTCTATTACAGAGTGTCTTATGTACAGCTTATTAATCCCTTTAAAGCCTTTCTTAAAAAGATAACTTCATTTATTAGGTCCTGCATGAGAAAATCTTTATTTGGAATCAACAGTACCAGTCACAGGTTTTAGAGGGTTATCTAATTGTTTTGAACTCGCTTTAACCAGGAATGCAGGTAAAATAAATAATTTCATCAATTGTTTACAGTTAGTGTGCACTGTTTTTTAACCCTCTATAAAAATGGTATGGTTTGAAATGTGAGCTGGGGTGCTGTTTTAATGGTAACAGGAAAAATGGATGCTCTATGCTCCATTGTGTATTTCCAGTTCAAAAAAATCTTATTTGTTCAGATCATTGACTAAGTCAGCAAGCCAGCAAAACAGTTAAGCATGTGCTTAGTTTTAAGCATGTGTTGTCTCAGCTGACACCAAGTAATGCTACTTACACTTAAAATTAAGCATATGCTTAACTGCTTTGTTGGATTACAGCCTAAATTATCTATTAATCCAATTGCATGGTTTCCTCTGATCATTGCTGTCTTGAAATTCTTGCTGTACAATAGATTTAATATAAATGCATTATGTTTGTCAGGCATGGCACTCGATTTGCATGCTGCCCTTGTCTACTTAGACACATTATCATCCATAGGAGAATATTAAAGATTTAATATGATTTTTAAAAATTTAATTTTAGTGACTTTTTGAAGGATATGAATGAACTGGTATCTTGTTTGGGAAACTAAAAGGAAAAATTAAATAAAAAGCGCTTAATACTTTAAAGGTGAAGGTAAGGGACATGAGATGAATGAGAAAAATGCATATGGAAACTAGTAGCCTCAGATCTAAAAAGCAAAGCAACACAAACGCTGCCCAGTTTTACTCTGCTCACTCTGCAAGGCCTCTGGGATGGTAAAGTGCTGTATATCCATGTTTTATGCAAGAAATTTACATGTAGAGAATTTTAGGTTTAGAAATCTGAGTATAAAGATCCTAGTTGCAAGGCTCTCACAAAGGTTTAAGTGAGTTCTCATTCACTTCAGCATACAAATGAGCCTAAAGGTGCTCAGGTTGAAAGGAACCACTGCAATCACATTTGCTATTCTAGCTTCCCTATTTGCACCTTTTGAGTGTGGCTTTTTCTTGGTGTCCTCACACACTTTTATGATGCTAAAAAAAGTAGATCTAAGTTTTTTTTTTTTTTTTTTTTTTTTTTTTTTAAAGCCTCACATGCAGCCTCAAATAATTTGTTCAAGGTCAAACAGGACCCAGTGGAAAATCTGGTTTCTCAAAGCCCTCTATGCAACGTCCTCCTTCTTGCACCTGGCCTGCACTGACACTTCCAAGTGCAATCCAGGCCACTCTGCAGCACAGGGGCAGTTTGGCTGCTCACAGCACCTGGAACAGGGTTCAATCCTATTCAGTTGCACCCCTACCCACGTTAATGCTGTTTTAACTGAGGTACAGGAGGAAACTTTGAGCCCTGATAAGGCATTGCTCATATAAAGCAGTGGGGAACTGCTCAGAGATGCAGTTATTCAGACAATGCCTTACAGAGGATAATAGCCATAATGACTTTTTCTAAGCCTTTTTTGTTCTCCAAGCGCACAAAGCAAAAATAAATAAATAATAATAATAAAAAGAAATCCGTGCATTTCTACTACTGGTGACACTGGAATATAATCAGGCAGTACCTGCAGGATAAATCAAAAGATTAAATTAAGTTGGGATTTGAATCCCCACTAAACAAAGAATCAAATAGAGATTACATTTTTCTGGACTCTAGTCTCAGAATAGCTTTCAAGGGCCTCCCTTACAACCATAATATCATTATTTGTTTTGACCACTGGTACATTAAAAAAAAAAAAATACAGGCGAGGGGTTGGAAGGTGGAGTTGCTGGGCAAGCACCAATATAGGGAGCAGGATGCTGATTTTCCTTCACTGCCCGGCCTCCTGCCTGCTTCTCCTGAGCCTATTTGGGCCTTGGGTTCCCACCCTGGCCAATACCTGTCGGCATTTCTGCCTCCTGCTGCTCCTTTCATTTGGCCCAACATTTTATCTTGCTTCTTACAGGAGACTGATACCCACTGTCCCCCTACCCTGCCAGCTCACAGAGCCATTTATTCCTCCTCTGCAAAGGCAGAGTCACCAAAACCCTCTACCAAGAGAGAGGTCGTGCAAATACAAGCCAGATTAATCTTAATCATAAAGAAATATTGTATTTAGAAGCAGGAGAATCATTGTACTGGCTGACCTACAGGCCGTATAGTCCTGAATTCCTCCCCTGCCAGTGACCAAAGTGAGGGGTGAAAGGCACATCATAATTAACAAATAATTTATACCTTCCTATCTGTGGATGTCACCCTCAATTTTAAAGAAAGGTAGATAACCCTTATATAGTAACTTGTATCTTCCTCTTCCTTGTCATATTCTGTTCATTACAATTGCCTACATTAACTCTTAAGTTTAAGTAATCATAATTTACAAATAATAATACAAATGCTGTTTGAATCTGCTGGTGCCCTCAGCTGCATTATACAGGAAAACACTCCATCTAATGATGGGTTGCATTTTTCTGCTAAGTTTTCATAAATCAGAATAGATATCATTAAATCAGTCTGCACAGCCCAAACCTGCATGGCCAAAGAGTGTTTGAGTGATGTTCATAGCTCAAGTTTGGCAAAGAGTGGAAGGTTCTCCAGTGTAAAGCCTCAAGTGAACATGTTAGCTGGTAGCAGCAGCCTCAGATTGCCAGTATCTCACACCTTCCAATTGATTAAAAAAAAAAAAATCCACCATGAAAAAGAATAAGAAGCATCTCTAACTTCTCAAAAGTAGAAGTGACAACAGGCTTAAAGAAGTATTTTCCAAATCCTTAGCCTTGGAAAACTGCATATCTGAATTTCTGAGGTTTCTGTTTTTTAAAAACAATTTTAGATACCAGAGCTGCAACTCCTTCTTGAGACTATATGCACACACATACACAAAGCCTCACTGCTCTTCTCAGAGGAAGAAATAATAATTTCTGCCACAGCTTTTGCAATCATTTTACATATTTCCTCAGCAATAGCCCTGCACAGGGACCACAGACCCAGTGTGGGAAGGAAGCATGTCAATGACCCATTAGAAACCTGACATGACATTTATGAGCACGTTTACCGGGGTTGCTCTCACAAGCACAATAATTACACACACAAATGAGGTTTGAAATTGCCCTTTTATGAAAATTCAAACCTTGATATTTAACTATTTAATAAGAACCTATCTTGCATCCGATTTGCAAATCAGATGTTTCGGTTAAAGGCTTGTTTTTCAGAAAGATGAAGTCTGACGCCAGTATACATTTGCTGTGTCTATTGTAGGTGCTCATTTAAAAAGCATGCATGTATGAGTTTGGCTTTTTATGAAACATATTCATGTTTTATCTCTCTGGCTGTGCAAATACTTGTACATTAAGTTTCACGTCAATAGCTGGACACAGAACAGGTACAGAGGTGTGCATATAAGCATAAATTTCAAAAGAACATAAGCCCCTAAAAGACAGGTCTGCCGACTATATCTGTGAATGATTGTAGATTGCATTTTGTTTGCATAAAACACTGCAGCAAACTGTATGGGGCCTCTGTCAAAACAGTCCTGGTCTGTAATGCTACACATATAGAAATTGCTTAATAACAAGCAAGGGAATTTACTAAATTCATGCAGTAGATTGTAAAACAGTATTTTATTTTCTAACAACATTCTTTATGGACAGCTTAAAAGTGTGGAGGGATTTAAAGGGAAGCTTTGTGCTGATTTTGGGGGACCAGAATTAAGCACCAACTGCCTAGAAATTTTAGAAGTTATTCCCCTATTTGCTGCTCTTTCTCCAATTCAAAACAGCAGCTACTTTGAGGATTCTGACATAAGTGAAGAAGCATCAGACTGAAGGAAAAAAAACAAGGAGGAAATGGCTCTTCCTGATCTTTATCTTACATCAACAATGCGCCAATCTGCAGCAGCTCACAACTGAAGATCTCCAAATAACTCCATAAAGCACTAAGCTGCAAAATACTGCATATCAGGTAGTTAATCACTGTAGCAGTGGGAAAACAGAGCCCCTGATTCACCTGGCGCCACACGTCAAGTTTGCAGCAGAGCCTGGAAGTAGCACGGAGATCACCTGGCTCTTGGTCCTGAGCTTTAACAGCTACAGTCTGTGCTCCAAGACACTCCAGCAGCACAAACACTTAATTCCAAGGAGCTGTAAGAGTTGAACGTGCACAAAAAGGTACATCCAGCCCAATGGAGTAGGTCTCATTCATCGCATCCCTGTGCCCTGGGAGAGCAGCCAAGGCTGGCAGAGAAGTGACTGGTGCTGCTGCACCGAGCCAGGAAAACCCTCCTGGCCCGCATCGCCCCCTCCAAATCAGCTGGGCCTTCTTCATCTCAGCTGCAGAAGAGGGAGCAGGGTGTTCAACCAAACTTTTTAGAAAAAAATGGGTATTTGAAGGAAGTAGGACCATTCCTATAGGAAGGAAGTAGGACCATTCCCATAGGAAGCTAAACCACCGAAGCAGAGACATTTGACTCAACATTTACTATGAAAACCTATTTGAAATTTCTGCCCTTTAGCAGACGGGCTCTAATTTGATATCCAATATCAGTTTTTTTTGTTCATACTTGGCACATTGTTGCTATGAAAACATTACCTCAGACTCAGAAGGAAAACAAGGCTCAAAGGCACCAAAGAGGAACAACATTATCTAAAGCAAAGCTAGTACTTTTGTGGGGTTTTTGTTTTGTTTTGTTTTTTAATAGGAAAAAAAAAGAAAGTCTGTTGCTGTTGCATTTTCTCTAATTTCCAGCTGGCATCCACAAAACACAAGAAGCACTAAGGGATTGAGCTTACTCACAGGAAACTGAAATTTTCAGGAGTTACCTCCAATAAGTTTTCCTAAATATCTATCCTAGGTTGCACTCCACTATTTCATTCTACTAAACCCTGCATGCACCTTCATTAACTTTATAGGGTAGCTTGTAAGTGCACATACTTAGAATGTTTTTTTCTATGAATAAAAAAAACAGAGTACCTTGAATGGCAAGATCTGAAAGATCCATGCAGATATTTCAGAGGTAGGAACTGATTTGTTTCAGCCACCACCCACCTTCTCAGATAATTAAATTTCTTTCCAAAAAATCTCTGAGAAAGCAGCAATTGGTCAGGACAGGAGGGCTAAGATAAACAAAAAAAATTAATTTCAAACTGTGAAACATAGTCAGCATGAGCTAAATACTCTAAATTCTCACCACTCATCTCCAACAACTCAAATCAGCATCATTTTTCACAGGAAGTTATTTAAAGGGCAGCTGTATTGTATCCCAATTCTATCACTGGCACTGACTTTACCAAATGTCACTGATACCTTAAAAGAAAGTTTGCATACTGAAACTCATTTCCCAGCACAGCCTTTTCTCTTAGGTCCTATTGCACTCAGTTCTCCTGTGGATTTTGTTAATAGTTTATAAACAGTAATTACATGTATTCGCACAATAGTCAAATTGACCAACTTGATTTGGCACATTTTCTGTAGAGGTTTCCCTGCCTGTAGTTTACAGCAATAAAAGATCAATTTTTAAAGCAGAGATGGTATAATGTTAAACGTTAGTAGCCAGCATTAGGATTTTATGGCCTGATTATAATTACAAAGAGTGATTTTTTGGAATGTTTCCTGGCTTTCAGTGAAAAAAATGCCAAAGTGATTTTAAAGACTGTAATTAGTCATTGCTATTTGTGTTAGTACTTTTAAATAGTCTTGAGGGTTAGAATTGGACAAGCATATTAAGTTCCCATCCTAAAGAGTATATCATTTTAGTTGAGACTGGCTGCCTCATCCCACAGGCAAAAACTGAAATGCAGAGGGATGAAATGACTGTCCTGAAGTCATGAGCCTGTAAAATGGGGAATTTGCCCCCCAAGATTCAGCCCTACATTTTTATTGTCCTGACACTTGCATATTACATGTTATGAGCCATTTTACAGGAGCATGCAGAGCAGTCTTCAGTTTAGGCTAGTGCAGATAAAACCTTTATGTTTCACTATAGCTGTGTACAGACATGTCTTGCAGGGATGCTGAGGCAGGTAGGAAATTCAAATTGTAGCAGAGGCAAAGACACAGTGCCTGTATCAGTAACACTGAAGAATTTATTTCATTTGTTAATCATTGGAATTCCACCTTTCATAAGAGATAATACAGATGTTACTGAAGTGGGACTGGATTCACATCAGTGATATAGAGCAGAAAGCCCCACCTGGCAGAACCACACAGGTCCTTATGAATTACCTTCAAGAGGTGGTTATGTATCCCTGCTGTTTGCAGTTGAGTGGCAAGCAAATGAAAATATTGCCTAAGCAATAGCTATGGTAGAAAACATACACATATTTCTTCTCCAGCCATTTCTAGGAGCTGAGTACCTGCCATCTTTTACCTTCATTAAACTAGAGAATGACGACTTTCCCAAACTGCAGCATTTGTTGATTTGGACACCTACCTGAAACAGTTACCCATCTCCCTACCCTTCTTCCAACTGACCTCTCCTCCCAAAAGATAAAGGAGAACTGCAGGAGGGCAGGCATCTCCACACTGCATGCTCTGCTTAGACATCCCCTGTTCAGCCCTTTGCATTAAGAAATAAACGTTAAGAAAAAAGGATGTTTTTAAAGGGTGCATGCAGCACAACCAGAGTGTTTTTTTTTTTTTTAAAAGGAGTTCAATAAACATGCACCCAGAAGGGTGAATAATATTATATAGGCTGAAGAAAGGAAGATTTCTTTATGTATTGCCCTATTTCAGAGCAATATCCACCCTCAATTACCATGCCTGGAGTAAGAGAGCCAATCTTGTGCCAAGAGGCACTGCTGAGGGTCTCGAGGCCCTGGGGCCTTCAAGAGCAGCACCCCTTACAGGAGCACACTGCAGACAAGTCATAAACAATAATTTCCCACATGACAATACAGTGATCAGGATTATTCTCCACGATTCAGCCTTTGACAGACTGGCATCCCTACTATGACAAGCATCATGCCAGGATTTATTAGCAATTTGGGCCTGCAAAGTTCTCTAACCTGAAGCTGCACTGGCTCAATAATTCTTTCAAATGATTTGGTAGCAATGTTTAGTGTCATGCATACAGGTACACACAGCGATAATTACCATAATATTATAAAATACAAAGGAAGAAATGTGCAGTAATTTTCACTGATTAACTGAAAATAGGAAACTTTAATTATTAATTTTTGAAATCACTGAAAGGAGAAAATAGCATACCTTCCATGCGCAGACACTGAAATTAGATTAGCTTGACAAGCCCATTTCAGAAGGAACAGGAATTCTTCAGTGCATTTATTTAATAGACCTTGAACACATTATGAAGCAACTCTTTTTTACAGTACCCTAAAAATGTGACTGAAAGCGTTTTAAATCCCTCGCCCTGATGCTGTTTTTAGCACAAAAAAATGGAAGAATCCGAGCAATGACAGCTTGATATTCAGAGCACCCTTTGAGAAGATCAGAAGGGAGTAGAGCAGAGGGGTTGCTCCTGGTGAACCTCGTGGTGGGTTCAGAGCAGGGATTCCCTGTGTGCCTGTTGCTTCTCGGTCATCAAGGAACTTGGGAGCAACTGGAGACCCTTGAGCCCTTTAGCCATGTGGTCCAAAGTTGCCAAACGCACCTACTGACATGTACACACAACCCTCCAGGTGAATCCGGCCCCAAATCCATGGAAGTTGGTGGATATTTCCCCATAAATTTGCTTAGCTATGGGCAAGAATACCCCCACAGGTATAAGCACCAGCTTGTGTCAGTGTGAGAGGTTACATGAGTTCAAGAAGTCTAAGGAGACATAAATTGAAAATTTCCAAGGGCCAAATTAATCTACATTCATTCTGTAAAGTTTCCCTGTCATATTCTAAAAGGTCACCCTCCACCTTGGTACCATTCGTAAGCATATTTTCAGTAAGACAGACAGAAAAAAAACAGTTAAACAAGAAAATATTCTTGTAATATCCTATGAAATTGTTCCTCTCAGAGCTGGCAGATTAAGGATCCTATCAGTCCCCGAGAAGTCAGAGAAGGGAAGAGTTTGGCCTGTTGTGCCAAAGTAGCTCTAACCACTGAACTCAGGAAATGAAGAATATTCTTTTCTAAAGGCACACACTTTGAAGGCTGCTACATTTTAAGGAGTTATCCAGAAAAATACCCATAGTTTTGATGAGCAAACTTCATGCCTATCAGCAGGAGGTCAATGGCACATTAATGAACCGATGTAGTATTAATGCAGCGGTCCACCAGCTTTTCTGGCCTCTGGGTTTTAGGTCTATCAACCTGACATGTAGTTCATTTCTCCAGGTAGAATTATTACATAGCTATTCATAAAAACACCATTGCACCTCATTTTTGAGCTTTTCCCCATCCACAGACGGGAGCTGCAACAAAAAAGTTATTAGCAAGAGCCACTTTGTAAGTGCACCTGCTTTAATAGCACCTTCTCTGAAAAGGCACTCCCTTCCCCCAGGTTCCTGTGCTGTCAGCATCAGATTTATAAAATGGTATCATCTAATGCAGAGAAACCAAGAACATTCACACCATTTCATCAGACCAATTTTGTTGTTGAGCCAGTGACCCCTGCTCTGATAAATATGTACATTACCTGCATGTAGAAAGGAAAAATTTCTTACCAGTGAGGGTGCCAGAGCACTGGAACAGGCTGCCCAGAGAGGTTGTGGAGTCTCCTTCTCTGGAGATCTTCCAAACCCGCTTGGACGCAGTCCTGTGCCACGTGCTCTAGGTGACCCTGCGTGTGCAGGGGGCTGGACTGGATGATCCCTAGAGGTCCCTTCCAACCTTGAGCATTCTGTGATTCTATGTTGGCATGTTAAGTCTTTTTTCCCTACTATTCTCCTCCTCCTTCAAAGACATCTGACTTCCAAGAGTCTCCAAAACATCAATGGACCTGAGACTTCCTGATAAACCTCCCTCACTGGATTATAAGAAGCTGAAAACTCTTTACATCCTTATTCTAAATCACCAGAACATGCTACTTTGTCCAGGGATAAATACCTCTGCCTCTCTGAGGCCGCTTGTCTGTGCAACACTGCAGAAAGGATACATTCTGATGCATAAAAAACCCCAAAACCCTGCAGTATTTTTTTAAAACCATGTTAGAGTACCTGGCAATAGATTCCTAATTTATGTAAATCAGCTCAGTTTCATCAGTTTTGGGTCTGCCTTTTAAGTGTTAACAACAACTGACTGCTCTTCAAAAGCTCCCTTTTCGCCCTTCCTCAAAATATATATGTATATATAAAACTTATTTCTGAGTTTTTAACTAGGAAGATGGTTTTACAGAATTTAATGTAAACACTAGTAGCTTAGCTGAAGGAAAGCATGTCATGGTCAGGAGAGCAGCAATGAAATGAATTCAGCTGTATTCATTGAGATGGACTTTAAGAGGAGGGAACTGCAACAAGGAGAGGGAAAGCTGCAGTGATCCAGGTTTGAGCTGGGCTAGGTCAGAGACAAAGATTTTCGTAGCAGGGATGGGAAAGGATAAATGAAACCGAGGGGGTTGTTTTTAAAGAACAATCAGAAGAGATAGAAAGGTGTTGAAATTTGGCTAATGAAGCAGAAGGCTCTGCAGAGGCTGTAAGAGTAGAACCAAAAGGGCTGGGACTTCTTTTGTAGCTTCTCCCACCCCCTTTTCATTAGGCTGACTCTCTTTCCCCCCTCCAGACTGTGCAAATATTGTGTTATATATCTCTGTCTCATCATCTTCTATCACCCGAGTAACACCTCCCTTACTGCTGCCAAAACGGCTACTCCAATGCTAGGTCAGACCAATTATTTCTTAAATGGTTTGTATTCACCTGCACTTCAAATGTGTGGCTTTGAGAAACAAAATAACAGCACCTCATTCCCAGGCTGCTCCCAAGATCCATTATGCTAGCAGCACATCAGTCTGCTCAATTAAAGAGCCAACAACTACAAAGCGACTGTACATCATTTGTATTACCTTTCTGGAGCCGACACTTTATTCACAAATATCTGACTCCAAGTGGTCCTTTTCTGCTTAGCTATGTGCTTTATGCTAGCTTGCATTTATGTTAAAGAAAAAAAGAAAAAAGAAAAAAACAACAATGTGCTTTAAGCAAGATTTCTATGTCCTGTATAGAGCTATAGTTATTTCTTTTCTGCAAAAGATTTTTGCCATTCTTTGCAGATCATTTGAGGCTGATCTGTTAGATACCTTAATACTAACACACATGAAATAGCAAGCATAAAGTCTGAAGGTATGTTTTCAACATATTAATAGGTATTCAACATTTAAACTAATATCATTATTTTGGAAAAAAAAATGCTTCTGATACACTTACCCATTAATAATTCAATGCATGCAAAATGCATATGCTATACCTCCCCAAACCAGCTAGGTTAACATTTTGTCAACTATCACCCCAACATTCAAGGGGCAGTACAGCATTCTTAGTTGTCTACTGTTTCTGTAAGCTGGCACAGGCATCACCTCCACTCTGTTCCCATCCTGGCTACACTTGGCCAGCTAATCCATCCTTTAAACACATCCACTCCTCCAAATGTTCTTCCACATGTAGCTCTGTTCCTTGGAGTCGACCTGCAGGTGATTTTCTCTCATCTTATATCCATAATATCAATAGTAATAGTAGCTAATAGCAGCCCACCAGAATTTAATGCAAGTTGAAGACCAGACAAGAGCCTGCCTTATCAGTAAAGCAATCGAGTAAAACGGATGGCTTTGTGACTGGATATAAGGGAGCTTTTTTCACTAATAAGATCATTAAGCACTGGAAGAGGCTGCTCAGAGATGTTGTGGCACCTCTACCCCTTGTTGGGTCTTGAAAGCTTCCTGAGGACCCTGGTCCAAACTCAGTGTTTGTCCCAGCTTTGAGCAGGAGGTGGACCAGACACCTCCCAAGGTTCTTTCCACCCTGAACAGGTCTACCATAATGAGAGGCAATCATGAAATAAACCCAGCTTTTCCTGCATCATAGGTCTTTCTTACAGAAGCTTATTACGACTGCCAGAAAACTTGCAGGCAGCTCCTTGCTGAGCTAATTTAAAATAACAAGACAGAACCCTGAAATATGAGGTCTTATTCTCCACTCTTCTAGACTTCCATAGTAACTCACTTGCATGACAAGTTTGTATAAAATGCTACAAGGACAGAATTCTCTACCTACTTATATAAGTAGTAGAGTCGCACATCCATTTGCCATTCACAGGGCTAAGTTGTCCTGCAGTTCATTTTCCTGCTCTACAGAGCCACGTAAGCCACAGACTGCCTAGGAAAGAACACGATCAAGCCCATGAATGACACAGGAGAGCAAAAAATGGTGACACAGGTGTGCCCAAACCTGCAAGCACACCCAGGTTGTCCTCCTTTCAAAAACTTATGAGGAGGTAAGCTCATTTGAGGAAGTGTAAATTCTGCCTAGTGCAAAGAAAAATTACTTTGAATTAACTGGATAGATGTTATGAATAATCCACATTAAATTCTTAATTTTGGATTACGATAGAAGACTTAATAGTGGTCAGATACCCACTGCTTATGCAATTAATTCTTAGCAAAGAAAATGAATGTGAGATATAAAATATTTTAGAAATAATCTTTTCATAGAAAAACAATGGAAATTTGAAGAAGGATTAAGATTTAGTGTCACAACAGATCACTGTGAACAGAATATGTCTTACAGGAATCTATTTAACTAGTGACATCCTAGAAGGAACAAACTCTAGGACTTCTTGACATGGAAAATGTGAATATGCTCTTTGAATGTTTACTAGAGCTCGCAACTAGCAGGAAATGAGGCATGAAATGCATCATCAAACATAGTGCTCCAAATATAAAGCATTATCTTAAGTTGAACAATATTTTTAGGGATGCTAACTCTCTGGCCCCTAGAAAGAGGCATATTTTAAAACAGATCAACACCCCAGTAACTAGAATACAGGAACTCCAACAAAAACACTGCATTTTCTTTTTAGAAAGTTTCTAATTCTGTATAATATATTCCCATTTGTTACCTTTTCCTCAAACTAATAATTCGAGAACTACTGGAAAACAATGCATGGACCAACACAAAATGTGGTAGAAGAGGTATTATGCACAGTATGCATGTGCTTCATAGCACATTGCTTGTGCCCACTTTTTAATCCATCTTGCACTAAAACCCCTGAAAAGAGAATGATTCTTTATCAGTTTGACACATGCCAAAAAAAAAAAAAGAACCCAAACTATTCCAATATAAAATATCATTTCCTATGTGCACAGAAGTGATCAACTGTACAACAATCGAAAGAGGGAGATGACTTCAGGTGTCTTTCTGGATAAAAGCAGTGCTGTACAAAATAAAATGCTGTTTTTCTGGATTGAGTGAGGCCTTCTTTAAATTGCTAGCTTTGTTTAAAAAAAATCTTGAAGTTTAATTTTTTCTTGGTATAAGGAGGCTACTAGTCATAACATGGCGGGTACAGGCTAATTTCTTGCCTCGGATTTTTAGGGAAATAGACTAAGATGCATCACACAGTCTTCAGCACGAGGAAGGAAAGGGAGGCTAATGATGGTTCAGCCGTTCATTACTGCTTGGTCCCTAATGGCAGAGAATCTGCTTTGCTCCTGCCACACAGCCACGAGAAGCGGCAGAATTGTGGCAGGGATAGATATGGGCCATTTTCTTTAAGTCAGTGTCATTCATTTTTACCAAAAAAAGAGGCAAGAGAAGTTAATGGCACTCTCTCATCCTTCATACTTTGATTCTTTAAGTTATTGAACACTTTCTATTCCTGTATGATTGAACATGAACTGTTAGAGGCTGGTTACTTATCAGGAGCAGCGCCCAGGACAGACAGGGCTCCGTGCTGGGTCTCACCACAGAAATTAGCAGCAGCTTTTCCCTATTAGGGACCAAAGTCTTTCTACTCAGCATGGCAATGTCAAGGGAGAGTATTTGTAGAGCCAAGAAATAGAACTAGAACAAGAACCGAGGCCACATTTAGGTGCTGCAACAGCTTGTGGCTGTGCCAGGACACTGCTCTGCAGGTCCCGTATCAGCATCAGGTATCCCTGAATGCAGCCTGGAGGCCTCTGGTACCAAAGTGTGCATCATCTGGATTTAAAGGTCTAATATATTCTGCCATCCCAATAGTAAGAACAGGATCTCGGAGTGGATATGCTTTCTCAAAATATATTTTATATATCCTCAAATATTTTGTCTGCACTTAGGGTCTGTGGTAGAAGAGACCATCAACAACCTGATTTAGAATAGCAAGTTTTACTGCACAAAGTAATGCTTTTTCTTTTGTTGCAATAAAGACAAAGCATAATGTTTCTTATTTTCTTTTGCTTCAACCTAGAAAACAGATCTAAAAAATATCAACACATGTGCCATAATTCAGCTATTAGACAAATAAATTAATGGGAAGTCAGTCCATACATAAAAGAGTATATTTAGCATGACGATGCCTTTCAAACATCTAACCTTTTAGCCACATGTACAATGAATGCTTTTGACAGTTTTATTAGTTGAATAGTTGTCCATTTACGAGTCCCATCACATTAAGAATGGGGTTTCTGTACTTCTGCCAATGTGCTAGAAGTAGAAACCTGTCTCTTGTGTTTTCTCTTCTTAGAAAGAATGTCAGGCTAAAAAGACAGGTCCAAACAGTTACTAGCCATCTTGGCAAACATGCTATCATTGTTTATAAAACTAAAATTATTATTGTTTTGGGATGGCTTCCTGTTGCCTTTTTAACAACAGACAAGTGACTTTCAATGTGTCAAAGAAACCTAATAAAATATAAATACAAACTGCTTGCCTGCTTTTTTTTCTCTTTTACTCTGAGCACATAGTACATTAATAAAACAAAAGCGGAATACAACTCTGCAAAAAATAACTAAAACCATCAAGATTTTAGGACAGAAACAGCCCAAAATGCTATAGTGTTTATTAAGTTTTAATTTATAAGCACCTGCATCACCTTATCTCTCTCCATACAAAAACAGAAAAGCAATATGTGACTTGTTGGCTAAGGCCCCAGTCCAGCAAAGCACAAACACATGTGTAGCTGTAGGCACCGTGTCATTATGTCAGCTTTAACCTACGCATCTCCAGTCATCTCCCCCTCAAGCAAGAGTCAGAAGAGAGGATGACCCTGCACTTTCACAACCACAACCAGTTCACCTGCTCTGGTGACCTTCCAGCCACGATTTCTCATCACTCATCCACTGATATGTCGACCTAGAGACCATCAGCTTGAACTAAGCTTGGAGGAATATCAAAGTACTGTTATCCAGAGAAAATAGCCAAACAGTTCTTCAAAAAACTGAGAATCAGAAACATGAGCACTTTAGATGTATTTTTCTTTGCATTAAAAAAAGCTAGATGACCTCCTGAGATTTGCCAGACCCATTTCCAACAAAGTAGTTGCAACTCTCACCTATTTTATTTCAAATATTTTGCTACTTAGATACAAAATAGTACCCAATGTTGTTTTCTCATATTTACATAGCTACACATATCCTCCATGCAAGATAAGTCTTCCCATATCTGACGCGGAAGGCTTCTTTCTAAAGATCAAATATTATTTTACTTTGCACCTTTGGTGGATATGCCCATCCTGCTGCCTACAGTTCTCCGCATTCCTCCTTGAACAAGAAAATACAAGTAGAAAGTTCAATCTCCCATTAAATGGGAGAAGAGACCCAAGGGGCAAAGAGCAAGACAACAGCACACGTTACATAAGCCCTTTCCCGCGCATACTCTCCACTTGAACGCTATGCATTTTGTCCTCCATTAATATCAAATTGCTGTTCCACAGACACCTCCTCGATGGCAAAACTTCCAGTTGAAATGGATTCAATTTCGGTGCCGAGTTATTTGTTCCTGTGCCAACCCTGTCTCTTCAAGAGCTGCTCTACCTCCCTTATGCTCACTCGCTGTTTTAAGAAAGCAATCAAACACCCTCTGAGCCTTGGTTTTGCCAAGTTTTTATATGGTATTGCTAACTTTTAGTAGACTATTTTCCCCACTCACCATCCTAGCAGTCCTTCTCTTCACATCTTATTGCTTGAATTCATTTGGTTGAGAACAGTGCATGCGATATTCTACAGTCTCAGGAGATGCACTTAATGGCATTAGATAGTCCCCTAGTCTGTCTTTGGTAAACCTGCACTATTTTCTCTGATTTCGTATCTAGCTCCATATTTTCAATTAAATTTTCATTTGTTTTAACCTTGGATACATATTTTTCAAATTCTAGGCACCTGCTCCCATTATCTATCCTGTCTTAGGTCTCATCATCCTTTTTGAATACTGAGGCACACATCCATAACTGGATTACCTTTAATCTAGCAAGAAGCATTTCTTAATGCTAATAGTAAGAAAGAAGCAATTTTGAACAAAAAAGGCTTGCACTGCTTTTTCCATTTGTTGAAGCTGAGTATTTTCCCCTCACACAAAGTGAGGGATGGACCGTATTTTGATATCTGCTATCATTATTCTGCCAGAGACTAAGTTGATATATGGCCATACCAGTGGCACTGGACATACACTCTGACTAGAGGTGGACACTACTCCTACTCATCATGTTCAAATTAAGAAAAGGATTTTATCCACCTCCCTTCTTAGTCTGCCCATGTTATTTCATCTGGCAAAACCCATACAGAAATTAATAATAGCTTTCCCATCTGCAAATAAAAGTATGCTACTTTAAATTTTTGGCAGTGAACTGGCATTTTGTCATTTAATCATTTCACATCATTACACTGCAATATGCAATGTAATGATATGACACTCCTAAATGACAAACACTGGTACCTCCTGTACTGGAAGAAATAACGTAATAGGAAGGAAATTATACACTTAAGGTTGTCGCATTTCACCCCCTCTAGTTGGGATTAAGATACAGAATAGCTTCAAGGAGAAGAGGAGGAGAACCTCACCTACAGATGACCTAGGTAACCCTTACATTGACTTCAGACCCTGAAATAAAAACACTATGGCTTGGATCTGATAAAGGTCAAGGATCCTAACATCATGCCAAAGTGTTTACATCTCCAGGGTGCTGAAGAAGCTGATAATACTCAGCACTTCCAAGCTTAGACCATATATGAAGGTACAGCCAAAACCTCCTTATCTCTCTGGCCCACTTGATTTTGAGGATTTATTAACCTTTTAAGCCTTTTAGAGAAAGGTCTCCAGAGATCACCTGCCAAAACCCGATTTGTTTGTCTGGTGCAGTGGCAAACAGGATGAGCAAGTGAAAGTCCAACCACCGGGCTGTATTTGCAGTATTTGCTACCCATCCATTGCAAGCACAGAGCATTTCCAAAGCAACCCCTGGATGTCGAAAGCCTCTGAGGATAGGATCTCTAAGATTTATCTTTTCCTGCCACCTTTTCCTACTATCAACTCACATTTAAGGCTTCCTTACTGGTTTCTTAAGCCAAAATGAAATAAACAAAAAACCCATGCCACTAATGCACCAAGAAGCCCTCTCCTGCTGTACTTCTACTTAACTTCCAAGTGCCACTTCCCAGCTTTCCTTGGGCTTGTCAAACCTGCAACTAGATGAAGCTACCACCATGATACACACATTAAAGGACAAAAAAAGACTCCCATTGGGAAAAGCACAAACACACCCCTCAATGCCTAGCATTATCTGGGCATGGGGGAGCTTTCTAACCAGACTATTCATGTTGTGACTGCTGGTGCTGTCTGAACCCAGCAATGTGGAGACCTCCAAAGGGTCCGCTGGGATTCCAGGGGACCATGGAGGACCCTGCAGAGGTGGCACAAGGACAGGGAAGCCTGCAAGGCTTGATATTTGCCTACCATAGCAGTCCAAGACTGCTGCCATAAACATAACTTGGAGAAATCCTGAAGGGGCTGCTGCAGACCTAGGTCAGGAGCAAATGTCTTTGTGCCTCCCTCTCTTGGCCATTCAGCCTCGACACGTGTCAGAACTTCAGAAGAACAGAGACACAATAAAATTCTGAAGTGAAGAGCACTTTAAATATTAGCTCAGCTGGTATTATCATACATTTTTCCAAGTTCAAACATGATAAAGTGATTTGAGAGTTTGCCAACTCCATATTCAGGGGAAACATGCAGAGAGAAGAAAAATGTTGATATCTTTGATGTAAGTTCTCTTTCTTTTCTTACTCTTTTTGTTTATTTTAAGCAACATCCTCAAAATTCATTTCAGAATCCATCACAAAATACTGGAAATTACACAACAACTCTAGGATCAGAATTGCAGGTGGCAAGATATTTATTTACAAAAAGAAGCTATCCATGAATGGATGAGCTATCCCAAAGAAATGGTTATTTTGTTTTCAATCTTATTCACAGAAAAAGCACTATTGAATTTCTGCTATTCAATCATTTATTATTCAGGGGCTGAGAGCACTGGCTTTTACGTTCTTCCCCATGTCACTAAGAAGAAATAAACCTTAAAAACAAATTCCTAAAGTGACAATGAACTTCTGGTTCCCGCTACTTAATAAGCGGCCCTAAACATCTCTTTCTTCAGGACACATTGTCACAGCTACATGCAGCAAGAGCACCTTAAATAGAGGGATCTGGCATGCAGGGCACTCCTGCAGGGCCTTGGCTTTGATGTGCACTTCCCAAGCCAGGTTGAGGTTTAGGGGTATAAAACCATCTTCTATTGCTAGGAATGAAATCGGCACTTGGAGAGATGGGTCATGATGAAAAACGAACCCCAACCCACAATCAGCCCTCCCCACATCACGCTCTGCTCTCTGGCTGCTTCCCCTCCTATATCCTGCATAACTCTTGGGCTAACATGCATGGCAAGGTTGGATAATAGATTTAAAGACAAACCAGTTCAGGGAGAGATGGGGCACATTTCAAATTCACTGTCAGTTTAAATGTCCAGTAAAGCCTGATAGCCCACTGGAAAATTATACATTAAAATGCAAACATTCAATTAAAATGTAATAATATAAGTTTACTTATTCCTGCTCAGACTGCTATAGAGAAAAAGCAATATTCATTACACTTGGCAAGAGCAAAAATGGTGAGTGGGAGCCAAAGCGGTCCTGGATGCTTGCTTGGTTCCTTGCCTTTTTTTTTTCCTTATGCTTTTTTTGTATTTTCTTATATCATTCTGTACTGGCATGTTCACTAAATACAGTAAAGACAGAAGGTAATTACATATCATGACTCATTAGCAGAAAAAAAAAAGTGGGAGCAAAAGCAATAAGTGGGTGGGGGTAAATTTACCATATAATGATTTTAAAGCTTTGGACTCCTGCACGCAAGGGAAAAAAGGGAAGGAATTTAGTCAGACAAATTCTAGGAGAGCAGGTGTCACATACTCTTTTGGACATCCCAGAGAAACTAGTTATACTCTTTGATAGGTTTTAATTATTTTCTGGCACTTCTAAAGAAGATAAAGGAATAAATTGAACAGAAGAACAAAGAAATCATCGAGAAAAGGAGATCAGAGAAGTCTTAAGCAAAGCTCCACAAAACCATCAAGTTAGGCCTTAAAAACCCAATGTCCAGCTCCAGCCTCTTACACTGACTCCTGCAGCCATGGGCTTGTTGCCACCAGTCCTCATTTAGCCACCAACACCACACTCTGCTACTTGTCCTTCTTGGTTTTCACTAGACTGTAAATAAATCAGGAGTTATGTTTAAACGTTGTTGTCCTCTATAATACCAAGCACATAAGGCATTTATCCTCCAAGTCCACTAGACTATAAAACAAATGATATAAGTAGTAATAAAAGAGGAAGGGAAGTAAAACACTGGTGAATGAAAAGTCAGAAAAAGTCTCTCATCCGTAGTCCCTGCATGCAAACTTTTCCATTTGATAATTACTTTTTAAATCATTAAAACTGTTAAGCTAGTTCATTTTTAAAATGTGAGATATCCCCTTTTTGGGGCTGTATCACAGTATACTCTGCTTACTCGTCTCGAATTTTAAAATGTGGACTTAAAGACCCAGGAGAACAGAATAAATTTTCTGCTATTTTAAAGAATTAGAATGTGTTGGGGAAAGACTACTTGGCTGGGAGCTGGTTTATTAAAAAGGATGTTGCAGTTAGAGAGTGGAAAAAAATAGGACAAAGCATCCAGTGGGAGCCATTGTTCTCCTCAGGCAGGCAGGAGAACTGCAAATCCAGTTTGGGAAGGAATGGTACATTTGGACTAATTCAAGCCAAGTGAAAGAAAAACTACTATATCCATCAAGTAGCCAGATCTGCCCTGTCCAGATGCTTATTCTGTTGGTAGAACTGACAAATTCATCACATCTTAGATGCAAATTTGCCCTCAGTAGAACAGCAGTGGTGGCAACAAGTCAGGAAAAAAATATATATGTATAATGTGTGGTTTACTGAACAAAATCCCATCCAAGAAGCTTCAAAGAAAAACCTAAGATGTTTCAGATAGAAAGACCCAATCTCCATAGCTGGCCTCAAACAGATAAGCTCCGTAGATGGGCTAGAAAAGGGAATCACTAACACATCATTATCAACAGCCTCTTTATAGATGTTATTTGGCTGAAGGATTTTAAAGGTTCCGCTACAGTTAATAGTAGATAAGCAGTGGCTGATCTAACTTACATCTACATGACATACTGGCCTCATTGCACAGAGATCACCATACCAAAGTATGAAGCTATGTATCGACCTGAAGTTGGGAAAAATAAGGCACAGAGCAAATGCACAACTCATCTAGGATGGCAAAGCAGATAAAAATCTGGCCAGGCTTTCCAAAGGATCTCCAAGATCTGCCTGAAAGCCCTAGTAAAGCTTACTCTATAAAAACTGCTTTTGTTTTATTTAGATTTTTGTTTTTGTTAATAAAAACGGAGTGGGTGAGGGTGCCAAGAACCAGATAATGGAGAAAGGAATTTACATGAAAATACCAAAACTTTCTTTAAGCAGTATTTTTTCCCCATCAAGAGTTGCAGATGTTCTCATTAGCTTTAGCTACCCCAAGCTCCTTTGAAAACATCAACCTACATTCTCATTAATATTTTTAACTTGAATAATTCAGTTCCTTTTCCTCCCCAGTGAGTGCTGAGATTTAACAGCAGGGAGCATTGCACATTCCCAGCTCACCTGTATGGAAATCCCAGCAGGCAATAAGAGCAGCTGGAAGAGGCTGCTTGCAGCAGGAGCTTGCAGAGCATATCCTTTATTCCTCTAATACTAACTTTCCTTGCTGCAGGTTTCCTCTTTAAATGGGCATGATAACAGTCCCCTAATCTAAGATCCATGATATAAGGGCACAATTAAAGGTGATATTCAAATAGGCAAAACATTACTGTGCTTAGAATATGGTGTAAGTCTCAATGTCTGCTACAATTTAAGTTGAAGTTCCCCTTCACACCATGACTTTCAGAATGTTATTTCCTCTTATTATCTGATACTTACAAGTATCAGCACATTAAATCACAGCAGGTTAAATACCCATGATTTCTGAGCTTGTACATGCATACCAAAAAATACAAACCTTTATATGCCCCTCTGGCTAATGTAAGTCTTTACATCTCATAAAAGCTTGCTTTAAAACACAAAAATAAGCAAGCCCCCCAGAAGCCAGTGTCTGTGACCCTTCAGAACAAGTCTGTTATTACTGCACAAAATACATTAGCTGCATTGTGGAGGTCCTAACAATTTTCAGCTTTAATGCAACCCAAGCCTGCATCAGACTCCCAGCATAACCAGCACTGCAATTCTCTCCAATTTAACACGAGTAATCCCACACAGGAAAGAAATCATAACTCTTAACTATTATTTGCAATGACATCCACCTTTTAACTTTAAGCAGTGTTCTTTAAACATTTCTAAACTTTTCTTATTTCTTCCCTATGCCTTGATATGAATTTGCCTGTCACTGGAGGCTGTACACAAAGAGAGACACAGACACCAAGCACAAAGATATCAGGAAGTGGTTTTCCTAGCAACAGTAATCATTTGAGAGATCCCAGAACATCCTTCCTATTCATGCAGCATTTTGTGTTTTGAATAGTGCTGACAGGTGAAGTGGATTCACAGTATTTAATACAAAAAATATTGCTGTGGATTGGTATGGCACAAAAGCGAAAATATCCACACTATTCATGAACAGATGAATTCACTGTTTTCATAACGTTCCAGATTATTCACTAAGACACAGTTTCAAAAGCAAAGACTTTCACCTTCCCACAGAATGAATAATCTGGTGTGCTTTGTCAAAGCAGAGTCACCAGGTAGTTTTCCAGTAAAAATTTTGCATCTTCACATCCTGCCCATCCCTTCTGTCTGCTAAACATCATCTTCAAAATATTTCACTTGTCCCAAGATTGCACTGGGATCCTGTACTGGGACCTCCCAGCTCCTCATTGCTGAATGAGGACATGCAGACCAGTGAGCTACTGCAGAGACCCTTACTCCAAATGAACCTCCCTAGTGACGTTCCAGAGCCAGGGATTTGGGCTGCTGCTCCACAGGCTGCTCTGCAGCAGCCAGTTCACATTTTCTGCCCCAGAACCACAGCAGGATCAGTCCTCAAGCCTTTGCTCCCCAAAATGCAACAAATTAGCCAGCTTGTGTGCTGAGCTCATATTTTCACCCATCCCAGCCCTGGGACGTGCTTAAACCACTGAAGGTTGCTTAGAGGCATGAGGAGTAGATATTACCACGCAGTGGATACAGCCATCCTGCAAAACCTGATGCATTAAAGTCAATTCTTCCTATCTTAAGTCTTGCCTCCAAAGCAAATCAATGCCTCCTCCTGCACTAAGGGAAACCTGAGGACTACAAAGCTCCACATTTTACCCCAGATTTCTCCCCAAATTTCAGTTTAGATTTTTGTTGTCTTTGGAGAAGCCAGGTATTATTATTATTTTTTTTTTCCTGGGGCACATCTCAGTTCTCACACTTTTCCTTCCTCGCCCTCAGAAACCTGCCTTCCAGGGTTGTTTCCCACTCCAACTATTGATTCAACAGATGCATCGTAGCCTCCTCACATGAACTTATTGAACACACGCTGACTTACTATCTAGGACATTATAAATCTTTTTCTTCCTGAAGGTCTTCTTGGTTCTGTATGAGTGCAACACATTAATTTTTACCATTCCCTTAAGAAAATCATCCAGTCTGTTCAAAAAAGCCTATATACTTCTTATCCCAGCCTTAACCTTCTCTGCACTTTAAGCATTGGGTTGTCAGTATACTAAACTGCTTCCTACCTACACCTGCACTCCAGGATATATAATGTGCGTGTCAACAAATTCTTAGTTATAAGCATGCCAGAGGATGGGACATATTACCTGGACAATTTGTTCCTGGTTCAGATTTTTATGCATTGAAAGTAATAATAAATTAAATTGAAAGGGATAAATTCAGAACAGATGTGAACTGATATAACTAATGGGAGTGTCAGAGAAAATTAAATAGTGACAAACAGTGGTGTAAATTACAATGTCAGGCTTAAGTTGATTTTAAAGGGACATCAGCAAGGTAGCTTTCATGGATTTCACATTTAGAGGGTACAAGTGAGCTGCAATTGCAATACACAGACTATGGATTGTAAGTATGAGGGTTAAGAAAAACTCTTCTACAAAGTTGTAAGATAGCAAGAGATTCATCAACTTCCTTCTGCTCTTTGAAGCCCTTATGTTGGATACATTTCCACCATTTGCCCTCTGCCTTCTGCAGCTGCTGTTCCAATCAGGAACACTTGCACACTTGCTTGGTATTCTATTAATCCTCATGCACTATGTATGGTATATCATGCATAAAGATATCATGCTATAGATAATGGTATTTTTTTCACCTTCAAAAAGCATTTTTAGCTTTCAATTGCAATTTTTGAAAGTGTATCCCATAAAAGTTGTATTAAAAATCTCAAGTCACAAGTATCTTATAACCTTCTAGAAATAGTCACTGATATTTAAAAAGCTAAAGCCTTCATGGATTCAAAAATGCCAAGGACTAAATTGCTATATTCCAACCAAATCTGCTCCCTGCATCTTGCAAACAGCTTGACTATCTATAATGAGCTAAAATAAATCTCAAGATTGAATCACTAATTAACTTTGAGCTACTTGACTCTTGGTATGAATCTGAGTTCTGTGGCATTAGTGTCTCCAGTAAGGAACCGTCCCATCGTCAAAGCACTCAGCTTTGTTTTTAAAGATAAAGCTCAGAGGCAGCCGAATTTGTTACTGCTCTAAGCATGTCCCTCTCCAGTCTGCCTGTGCTGCACTTGGCCTTAAGAGTGAAAAAGGTGACCTAAAACCTTCAAGCACTTGTGGCTTTAGAGCTCCACTGACACTCTAGAATGAGCAAACCGGGCAATTTTGCTTACTGCAATAATTAGTTACCATTTTGTTTACAAGTGGGAAATAACATTATACTGTACTTTTATGAGACTGAAGCTAATTTGAAACAAACCTCCAGCAATACAACCAATAAAAGCTTGTGGAAAACCCTGTTGCCATACCCTCTGGCTACTGACACAACACTACCGATATACAAATCAAAATAGACAGCCCCAGTAACAGAGATTCCCCTGACAGAGAGAGATTTAAACTAGGAAAAAAGCTACCTTTGCTAAAGACAGAACTAGCTTAACCCAGGATTTGATGCTATTGATAGAAGCTGGTGACAGGGAATGAGAAGGGACAGAAGATCCTCTATGAAGCCAACTAGAGGTGTAGTAAGGAGTTAGTTCAAAGACCCCAAAGGCAAAATGCAAACAGAAAAACCCTGCTCTTGCCTTTTACTAAAAAGCAGGCACATTCCAAATAAAATGGAATCCAGCTTTATTTTTAGAGAGAAAATATAAAACTGAGATGGATAGAACTAGAGCTTGCTCATCCTTAAAAGCCAGTCCTACCCCTCCAGAGCAATATGAGCATTGCTAGATTAGTGCACAGATCATCCAAGGCATCAGTGGGACCTTCTGCATTTGAGACAATCCTCTACTACATTAACAGAATAGGGTCTGTAAACACAACCATCCTAAGCCAGTCAGTAGAGCTATATGAGATATAAAAATCTATTTATGAGATTTTGCAAGAGATATATAAATTGCGATTTGGCTGAACAGAAGAAACAAAGCAGCAGCAATAGAGGATGTACCTACTCTGTTGCTCCTTTAACGCTTAGGAGTGAGACTCACCACTGACATCCATGCACTTGTCACCAGGTCATTTCCATCAGATTCATTGGCTACCCCTACAGACAGCATTTCAGTATGAGAAGAGTTTGCACTTTTTGTGGAAGCAGCAGTTTGAACACAGGGGCATCATGATTTTGGGGTGGAAGGGATCTTCACTGCACAACTAAATTCAATAATATCTTAGCTGTTTTCATGTGCCTTCCAAATTAACTTACTAAATCCAATCACCAAATTTGGTAAGTCATGTTTTTTGACCTCTATCAATATCTGTTTCCCCTAACATTTATGAAAAAAATCACATTCAAGGTTAGAGTGAGATTCTTCCCTGTCTGTAATGGGAACCAAATCGCAGAATAATTTAGTTTTTTTTTTTGCCCCACGTTCTTAACTGTTACCCCCAGTTAAATTAGTGATATTGCAATTCTGCAGATACCAGAAACTTTTTGGTCTTCAAAACATAGTGGCCCTTCAGTTACCTCTGAAATTATATTTCCTCCAAGAAATTTCTGTTTAATGCAATTTCAGCTAAACATTGTTTGAGTATCTAAGAAATAATGCAAAAGCATATCACCCAAAATTACATTTCAGATCAATAAACACCTTTACAGAAGTCTGCCATGGTCAGCAAATAGATGGACAACTGCTTTAATTATTAAGCAAGTTGGCAAGAGCTGAAAGATAGTCACTTAAAAGAATTTGTTTAATAAAATGCTTTGGATCTAGTTGAGGCTTTTGCTCAATATTTATTATTCCACCTGTCTTCAGATGGGAGCCATGACTGTTTTGATAAATGGATTGAAATGCTTGGCTCTACAATTGCTTCTGTAGAAGCACCACTGCATCCTCCCCACTTAAAATGCTGTGTGGCAACTTCTACTCAAATATTCCTCAGTAAATCAAAGAAATAGCACTGGACTTCTCATGCAGGTGGTTCACTAGAGGGATTATTTTCCTTTTTTTTCCCTCCCCTCCTCCACCGTTAGAGAAAGTTTCACACTGGTACTAAACATAGAACTAACTTGCTTAAAGAGGCGCAGAAAGCCTATAGGAAGCTGTCCTCCCCATCCCCATTTTTTTAAGGGCAGTGTGGGAAATCTATCCTTATCATATCATTTAACCATATCATTTAACCATATACAGGGACAGGACTTCTGAAGAAAAGACACTAACAAAAATAGAAAAGCTTTTTGCCTCCTCTTTCTTATCACGTTCACACAGTTCAAGGCCCTAAGCTCATTTATAAGAATCACTTCTAGCAGCATACATGTGTATGTATTTATTAATTAAATATTAAATGAGTCCCAAGAAGCAGGAACATGTCTTACTGATGACAAAGTTGGGTGGAACTATATCATGGAGGGGAGACTATAGGAAGAGCTGGATGATTAAAACAGGAATAAAGGAAATGGGACAAATTGCAAAATCATATGCTTGAGACCAATAATGAGAATTTCTGTAATTCAAACACATAACCCCTGGAAAACCCAAGAAGGGCAGGACTTGGGCAGTCACAAGTCTACTATAAAAAGGGGCAAAACTTATTCACATGACAACCACAAACAACAAACATGAGGCAAGGAAGATGATACCAAGACGTACATAAATAGAGATGAGGAAATCATAATGCCAAAGTAGGACTAGACAGACCTCACCTGGGATATTACAGAATATCCACATCATTAACTTGTGATTTCAAAGTTTAGGTCCCCCTGCAATGCAGGACCTGGATCAGGACTCAAGGTATCCTGAACATTTAATGAGAAGCAGCAAGTATTTCCAGAAGCAGCTAAACCAGTTGATGTTAAATAGCTCATCTTGTACAACTTTGGTCAGGTATGTCCAAAATAAATGAACTAAAATGGGAAAAGATGCAGAAAAGGCTTTTAGTCTAAAGAATGCCAAGGAGAATAAAAAGCTTGTCTTGCTTCCCCTAGAAATGAGGTTGAAAGGTGAAATGGCTGTTACCTACAGACATACTGGAAGGTAGATTACCAGGGCAGTGCTACACCACATTTTCAGGACAATAAAGTGCCGAAAAGCAGTGGAAACAAACTAAAGGGACAACTGCCAGGCAGAATTTAATGAGCTTAAAGTGCCCTATGTGATGTTGCCCCCCAAAAGCCAAATTCAGTAGTCAGGGATGTAAAATCCCCACATCACTGTTCCAGGTTTCCAAATATTGTCTAAAAAAACCTGGAAGAACCTAGGCAGAAACACTCCCAGTGTGGGAACCAGGGAGGAGACATTGGGAATGCAGCATACTCAGCTTTCCAGTCCCCAGGAGATTTAGCTGGGCAATAATTTTGAGTTATACAGTGGTGTCTTGGAGCTATGTTTGATCAGCAGTGGTCTAAGACATCCTCACAGGTACTAAAAACATTTTGTAATAGACATCTAATAAGCTACTGTGGCAAACCATATCACACTTTCACTAGGCACAGGCTAAAGACACCAAGAACTTCATGGATATCTTTGCAGGCATTGTGGGAATAAAACTAAAAAAGCAGGAATAAAGAAATATGTGGAGGCTTCCAGTGACAGACTGGAAAACACCATCAATACCAGCCCAGACAGGAGCTTTGGTTATTTTGTACCAGTTCCGAGTTTCACCACAAATATCCTGCATTAGTCACCCAAACATGTGAAAAAAAGATACCTTACAGTGTTTCCCTGGTCTTCATGCAGTAAATCTCATGAGGGCCTACATGCCTAACACTGCTGTCTACTGATACCTGCAGACAAATTCAACAGGATTGTTCAAAATAATTGGGAGTTCAGTGCCCAAGTTGTCTCAGTCTTGCATAAAAAAAGAAGAGCCACACAGCATTTTTGTTTTTCTAAAATTCTACTCCACGAGTTTCTGGAAGCCTAATTGAGTAAAAAAGAGCAAATGCAACACCATGCATTTATAAGCCAACCTGTGGAAAACACTATATCTGTTAAATAGAAAGCAGCAGGTCCTACTGCCTGTAACATCATCTCTATTTTCTTAGCAGACACAGTCCGGCATAAAGTCTATTGATCTCATTTTCTTAAATTCAGAGATTTAGATAAATAAATGGCTGATATTCTTAGTATAAAGCAAAAGGAGGGAAAAAAAATCAGCTGCATGAACTTGGAAGCAAGCTCCACTGGCACCATTGCTTTTAGCAAGATGCTATCTGACATCTTTTGGCTGAACAAGTCCCTTTTGTGGGGAGGATTGTACAGCAAATATTTCTGAGTAGCATAATGTTTGTTGGATATTGCTCTGTTAGGGCAGCTTGTGTTTTCACTCTATTCTGCTTTTGTATGCGAGGGTGTGGAATTTGTTAATCTAAATAAAACTCAAAATAGACAGCATGGCTTAAAGAGCTGCTGACGCCTGGTGGGAAATTTTGAAAGAGTTCTCTGTTGAAAAGGAATCCTGGGCACAATCCCATTTCCAGGCTTCTCTTCCCTCAGTCTGCAGAGCAGGAGGGCTTCAGGAATGGGATTTAGCTTTGTGCTTAGCAAGAGCATGCACTCAGGGCAATGCCAACCCCTAGCTTGGCTTTGCAAGTGCTCATGCTCCTCCTGCAACCTAACTCAGTTCTGGATTTGCATTTCATCATTTATTTAGCATGTTGTTCTATGAACAAGCTCCCAAACTAAGTTCTAGACAACCAAATATATTTCTATGTACAGACACACACACATATATATATTCATGCTCTTCCAGAGCAAAGTCACAGATTCTTCCCCAGTAGGGAAGAGAATCTCTTCTATCCCCATGAAGAGATTCACATGACAGAAGCTTGAGTTTTACCCCTATCAGATTGAGTTGTAGAAAACTTGTAGATGGGGATAGTCCCAGTTTTTGACCTGAGGTTTTCCTGTTAAACTGTCAGTATAAGACTTGTTTTTTCCTCATCATTTTAGCTAAACACTGATTGAGTAAGATCAGGTAAAAACCATCAAGAGCTGTCAGTATCACTGAGGAAAAAGCGCACTTTTGGGCATGACAATGTCTATCCTGACAAAAAGCTCAAAATACTAAGAAAACCACCATGCACTCCATGCATTCATTAAATAGTGAAAGCAAATAAAAGGCAATTTTCATAGTTTTTTTTCCCCCTTCTGATTTTGAATACAGCAATCCACATTTTTTTTCATTTTTAGATGAGTTGTAGACATCTCCCATTACTCATACCCAGAGCAGACAGACCTACCAAGAATGATTTGGCAAGTACTAAATATAAATCATAACATAGATCACTCCAGTCATGAACCCATTGTGAATGGGGTGTTTGTAATACTGTTGTTTCCAGCAGGAAGAACTTAAGAAGGGAAAAATAAAAATCAAAGCTGGAAAGAGATGAGAACATGTAAGGTCAGATATTTACTTTGTTTGGTCTTAAACTTGATGTGGGCACATAAGGGTACAAACATCAGTTTCTGTTGGCACTAAGCATCATCCAAGGACATTCTTTTTTTTTTTTAATGCAGGAAGAAGGAAAGGCTGAGCTAAATTTTCTCACTAAAATACAGTTGGAATTGATTTAGATTACAAAATAAGTAGATTGAGCTGTGGATGACATCTCATTCATTTTCACCCACTGCGATTTGCTAGTCTACCTCAAAACACAATAATGAAGTTTTTGCAAAAGATCTACTTCGGAGAAGAGCTGCTGCCATCTGAATCTTTCCCCGTTTTCACATCTTCTGCAGAAAATCTCCTTAGATAACCTGTATTAAACATGTGAAAACTGCTGCGTGTGAATCATCTGAATAAAGGATTTAGGAGCCAGTCCACATCATTTTTAAGGAAGCATAACTTAGCTGAGCTCAATGGACTGCTGGACTCAAAGTGGGATGACAGCAAGCCGGCCCTTCAATAAACACACTACTAAAGACACAAGCTCATATATAAAGTCTGTTCAACTATATCCTGCCACCCACTGGATCTCAATTCCTTTCAGCTCTTCAGTCATAGACCTCATCCCCATCATAAAAACACACTGAGTAGAGCTCTGAAGCTGATTGCCAGAGCTGCCACCGCGAGAGCTTTCTTCAGCAGAAAGGATTAGAGTGTCCTCAAAATGTCAATCAGATATCAAAGATAAATGAAGATTGAAAAATAAAATGTACAATTCATAAAAATAAGTCTTTGGAAGACACTCAAAATACTTTGAAAAATTTAAGAGAAATGTGTCACCAAAACATACATACTCCAGTGCCCAACTTTTATCAGTGAAAAATTAAACTCCATAACACTGCAACCAACACAATAAATAAAACGGGTAGATCCTCACTGCTGTACGCTATCTTTTCACCATGACTCAGTGTCTCTTGCAGCTGATATCAGCTCATACACCTCCTACTAACCAGGTGCCCTACACCAAGGAAAAGGCACAGCCACTGGGACTGTCACAGCCAAGGACATTCTGTCTTCTCGTAACAGGAGCTGCATCAGCCACCCAGCGAAGCCACCCTAGCAGCATTTGCCTGTTGAGTTTTCTGTTGTTTGGGTTTTAATTCACTTTACTAAGATTGCTTTTCATTCACTTAGTGACAGGTAGTTATTTGTTTGCAGGGTTCCATTTGACATTTATTGTTAGTGTAAAACACTAATAATAATAATTAGTGCTTTTTTTTTTTTAAGCGTTGTCTGAGGTTTTAGTGCTGGTGTATTGTTAATATAAAACATCCCAATGCTTTGCTGTATATAGGATAGTATGATCGTATTTAAATATAACAAAGGGGCTCATTATACTGAGACCAGATTGCAGTATCTTTGAGTCTCCTGTTAGCAAGCCAAGATCTAACATCCTCTAAACTTGTCTGCAATACTAATACTTTCTGTAAAAGGAAAGTTAAAACCCACAAGATACAGTGAATAAAAAAAAAAAAGTATGTGTATCTAAGAGTTTAAGAGTTTCAGTTTAATGAAAAGAGGATAGGAATGAGTGAGAATAAATGAATCCTACAATCACTTTGAGAACCTCAAGATATTCAGAACATGTTTGATTTCTTACCAGTGCAGGCACATCTCCACATGGGGAAACGGATCATTCAAAACCTCCTCATAGCTACCCCACTTACCCTGTCATGTTTCAGACTTCAGATATTTACAACAATGACACTATGGACAATACTTTGTGAGCATCTCGTTAAGATTTGCAATACTATGCTGGCTTCATGTTAAGCACATGTAGCACTCATTCTTTGGCTGGTTGCTCTTTAAACCACTTAATCACTGCAGTTTTTCTCAGCTTGCTATATCAATATATTGCAATGGTTATCTCTTCAGGGGCACATTTTATTTCAGAGAGAACTGAGGAAAGTTTCCTATGTGCGGATGACTAGATGCAGTCAAACTTTTCTTTCCTCATGCAATTAAGAAAATAAGGTTACATATTTTTAAAGTATATGACACTACTGGTGCTACTACGTGCACCATTAAAAAGTAAAATAGATGTTAAAATGGCATAAGCAAACCATTTATTAAATACAACTAATACAACTAACCTGCTCTCCATTTTGTCTCCTGTAGTTTACCTCTAATCCCAGTGAAGTTGGAAGCAGTTCCTATTCTGCTGAGGAAACTCAGGAACAATGATCTCATCACTACAGAGCTTCATTTTGGACATTTCTTATCTCGGAAAAGATTTAGAAGTCAAATTGATGCCAGCTAATGTTGCAAAATCAAAGTAAAATATACAACCAAGGAAGAGCTCACTATATTCCAATGGAGGCTGATTTCAAGGAAAGAAAATGGGAAAAGCTTCTCAAAGAGAAGGTCATGAGAATAAGTAGGAGGTGGCAAATGTAGGGATACTTCTCATTGACTTCTAGTGCTCACAGAATAAATATTTAAGAAACCATATTTCACCACAGCCTGACAAATGAATCTAAGATTCTTGAATAGCATATCCTTAATGAAAAAAGTATATTTAGTGGTTAGGTTTTTTGCATATCTTGCAAGGCAAAATAGTTGCATGCTGGTACAGAGCTGCTTATTTTGCAAATTGAAAAAACAGTGCTTACCTGAGAGACTGAAAACTCTCAGAACACCGAGAACAATAAGATAAACGAAACCAAATTCCCCATTTCTCAGTTACGTTACTTGCTGTAAATCACTGACTTTACTATCGTCATGTGCTGCCCCATTTTACTGAATAATTTATCCCCAAAACCACTTTTTTTTTTCCTCTCTAAAAGTCTGTCAAAATTTGCAAACATTTTGGCATGTCAATATATTCCAGTAGAAAAATAACATTCAAGTTGCTCAACATCTTTAAACACAGAAAAGTCCATGAAAAACCCATGAAGCATCCATTTAGCTGCATCCACATAAAACATGTCTCAGATGATTATCACTTTGAAAAACCATCTGAGCTGAGGCATATTGTAAGGCATGCTCTAGGAACTCCTGTAATAATTAAGTGAACAGAAAAACAAGTAGAATTGGATGGTTGAGGATAAGTAGTATACTTTATATCTATTTATTCCTCTCTTTCAAGAGCTAACTCCTCCTAACTCAAGGAAGTGGCATTTGTTACTACAGATTGGATAGGATAGGTTAAGTTTGCTCTATTTACCAGTATTTAGGCCTATAGAAATTTGATATGTTCAATCCTAAAAAGAAAAAAAAAGTTCATTGAGGCCTCAGTCTCTTGTTACAAAACATACATATATCTCAATAGCAGGAGCAGCCATTATTACACTGCATGGATTAAAGGAGGAGACACGTAAGACAAGATTTAGAATATAAAACTTTGCTAGAACTTTAGACTTCCTGCATGAAAACTTGTTTGCACAAAGTACTTGTTCCTGCACCGTCTCGCCAAACACAGGGTTAATTCCTCCTCCCCAGCTGGCCTTTGCGGCCATTGGGCAGGAACACCGACTTCCCAGATATCAAATTTATTCTTCATTTAAGGAGGTACATATCATCCAGTTGACATACTCAGCACTTATTGTATTTAATTTCAGAACCACTGACAATTTAATTCAATAACCCTTTTTAAAGGAAATCCTAGTCTGTGCCAGCTACGACCTCTGAGCCAGCAGCTTTTCTTTGGTTCTCACTCTGCCCAATCCATTCAAGCAGTAGCTTGAAAAGGAAATAAGGGGCTTTTTTGTTTGCTTGGTGTTTTATCTCCTTGGATGGACCAGCAACAACTGTTGTAATAATTCTTACAACGTGTGTTTATTCTCCACAACATTCAGCAAGCAAAGTGACAAGAGTCAACTTACAGGTGTCTAGCAACATCCAATAATCTCCCAATCTTGAAGAATTCAAGAGTGTAAAAAAAAGTTACCTATCTTAGAGACTGTAGTAGTTGCTGGTATTGCTAAGAAGTCTTAAAAAGATCAAAATAAAGGTACTGTTAGAAGTATATGCTAGACGAAAAGCATGAATTGCCACAATGCATCAGAAAACAAACAGAAAACTTCTCCCAAAAATAATTTGAGCATTTTTTTTCCCCTGCAAGCAATTCATTAGCAGAAAATAAAGGCTAAAGTCCGCAATGCCAGAAGCCCGTTCACACACACACACACACACAATCCTGGGAAACAGAAGCATTCCAGAGGCAACAAACACTCAACACTTCTGGCAAAGGAAAAAACAAAACACTGACCATTACCATCACTGAAACTAATGATTTAAAGCAAGACCCAGAGCCTATCCTGAAGCTTTTATAGACTTTTAAATAATTCTTTGATAGACTAGAACTACTCAATTCTCCAAAAGTCTCTCCCATTAAAATGTACCAGTTCTGACAAAGTTTCACCAGGAAGGTTTGGTTTCTAAAAATTCTTGTAGGAAGAGGATTAAGTACATAGGTTTCAATGTTCCATTTCAAATAATTTTATCTAAAAGTAGTATTTCATTCATACTTGAACCTTTAACAAAGTGGTTTTGATTTATGAGAATGCAAAAAAAACCTTAATTCTATTGTGAAAAATACCTGGAAAATTTCAGAAGTCTAATCAGTTCTAAGCTTGCCCCAATATTGCTGTGATTAAACTTTATTCCCAGGATTCTGAACAGCAACAGGGGCAGGAAGCTCAGGAAGAGCTGCCAGTGCCTAACACTCTGAAGCAGCCAGTTGAGAAAGAGGTTAAAAGCTATTGACAAGAACAGAAGTAAAACCTTAGGGAAATAATAAGAGATACAAAGTTAAGAACTCCCCAAACCTCTATCAAATCTGTGACCCAGATATCAACAGGGAAATAAATAACTTTTGCCTTATGTTACAGTTAGTTTTCTATTGCCAAACTGCGCTTCATATGATTTCAGTTTCCATTCAGTTTCCAGCCTTCTCAAAGTATCCAAAGCTTCATATGATTTCAGTTTCCAGTTTCCAGCCTTCTCAAAGTATCCAAAGCCAAGAGGTCCCCACCAACAGACTCATTTCTAAGAATGGAGCTCTACCTAAGGTTGAAATTCTTGTTTACAAATGTAAAACTTAAATATTTATCTACTAGAAAGGACACTAGCAAAGTTAAAAATCCTTAAGAGTTACAAAGACAGAAAAAACTCACTAAAGAAATTTCAATAATATTTTATAATTCTGTTGTTATATGAACCAGAAAATACTTTAGATGAAAAGCACAATTATGAAAAGACAATTTATGAGTCTCCCCTTCTCCCCAAGGTTTAAACTTTTCTTCTACACTTTTAAATTCACCAAATGCCTCAAAATGCCTGTCAAAAAAAACCACCCCACCACTTAATTCTCTAAGTAGAAATTGAAAAAGGAAAATATTTTGATGAAATTCATCAACTTTAAATTGAAGTTTTCTTTCTCTCGAGGCTAATGCATTTGTGTCTTTGATTCTTACAGCATCATGAAATTTTCAATGCATCTGATGAGTTTTGTACCCCCTGCCTCCCATTTGCAGGCCTATTAGACTTCACCTGATGGTGGGTGGGCTGGCCATCTGTTCAGAAAAAATATCCCTTTTTATTTAGATTTTCTCCCTTTTTCCCCATCCAGGCTACAAAAAATCTGTCTCTTCAGGCCCCTGCCTGACCCATAAATGGTTTCCACCATCCAGAACATGTGATGTGATGCAAGGCGACATGATTGATGCAGCCTGACCTGACATGTCATGACGCTGCTTGTCACATGTGGAATTCAGGAAGAAAAATAAAGTAAATAAACAACCCTGACACATTTCTAATAACTGATGAACTGATGATTTTTCCCTTCTCGTTATCTCCAAATTACTTAGGCACTCACTACACCAGCGCTGTCCCCAATAAGAAAGCTACCTAAGCTTGAGATAATTATAGCAGTTGGACAACCATCCAAAAATCCTTACCTGGGCATCTGTCTCTTCCCTTTGCCCCAGCCTCCCCAAAAAACACACACACAAAAAACTGTGACAGAGCAAGGACCCAAGGCTCCGACTGCCAATCTGCCACTACCTAATGTGAAGTGGGCTGCATGTTTCACATCTCCTGTAAATTAGAGAAGGAAAACAGCTTGTCATGCCTCTTGAGACCAGTAGGTACCTTCAGCAAAAAAAGTGCTAAAAGCTGAGCCAGTGCTAATGACTAGCTCTACATTTCCTTTAAAAATGCTGGACTCTTCTCCTTGAGGAGTGTTTATTTTAAAAGGCAAGAAAAAAAGAATAAGGGAGAGCCAAGATTATGCACAGCATCCCTGCCATTCCAGGGTGCTCTGTATCACAAGGCAGGGATCAACCTTGCCATTGTATACTTTAGGGCTATACCGCTTCTAAAATTATATTTTTAATATTCAAAAAGTGATAAAGGTCCTACAACACCTCAAAGGCAGCTTTCATAGTTATTACACATTTTCAGAGGTTTTTTCCTCCAGTCACAGGACCCCAGGAGAAGTCTGCAGAAATATCTATCTTTAGGAAATGTCTGATTTCTAAAAACTACCTGCTGTAGTTCTCTCAGCCATCATTAAGAGGCTTCCTAGCAACTTCAGAGGAAGCAATATCAGACCAAGAGCAAGATGGAGCAAACGTAAGTCTTAACCTGGGTTACTTTAGTCAATATTTTAGTCCATGGGGCAGGAGAAATGTCCGTAAGTATGGGATAACACTAAAAACACTAAGAAGTTGTCCAAGATGGTCCACTAGGCTGCCATTTGTACAGGCCTGAAACAGCAGCTTTTGTTTCAAAATGTAAAGTAGATAAAGTATTACTCAAGATATGATATATTGTTGGGCTTGCTGAAAAGTCTGGGGAAAAAAAAAAAGCAAGATCAAGTGATAAGCAAGCGAAAAACTCCCTGAAAGAATAAACAAGTGAGGGCAAACTCAAACTATATTTTATTAAATACACATCTCTATGACCAGCTAATATTCCAGATGTCCCAATTACCAGCACTTGCCTCCAGTACAGCAGTGGTTGGCTTGGAAGCCTGAAGGTTATATCTTTAAACACTGCAGCTCCGTTGTAATAAATTGAACTGCACCAAAGTCAACCCCGGAAGGCTCTGAGCCAAGCTTATTTGACTAAGATCAAAACGCTATAACTAAAATTTTCTGAAAGTCAGTCTAATGGTTTAGCTTCACAGGACAATGTTATCATATCCAAATACACACAGAAGGAGCCAAGGCAGCTATCGGCTGCGCTCTCACAAACAGCCGGTCGCGGCCGCGCAGAGCAAACGCTGCTCCGCACCGTGTAGGTTGACTTATCCTGTTCTTCACCGTTGTGTTTGAACACAGTAACATTTTACATTGTATACCAAGCTACAAAGAACATACAATTCCTGCATTAATCATGTGAGCCACGGAAGCACTTCAGATACACGCTAAGATGCGATTGCGCATTTGGGGTGGGCAAGCCAAATTCAGTGTTTGTTTTGCTCAGAGTTGAATTTCTTTCAGAAATGAACTGCTGTATAAAATCAGAAAAAAAAAGCAAACCTTAACAATATAGAAACTTTGCAGAGTTTCTTCAAGTGGAAGTTAAGAAATAAATTAAAATAGCGCACAGTTCCTCATTCATTTTAGTTTCCAGTATGCTGAAACAAAAGAGTTCTGATGAAAGATTTGCCTACAAGAAGCCATTTATTTCAGAAGCATATTCGCTATTAACCTTAGATCATCCTATAAAAACAGCCAGGAGAGGAACAAATAAAAACATCTCATCCATCACAGAGCTTGATAACGCGATGTTTTACAAACAGACCAAGTACTTTCCTCTTGAAAGGAAATCCTGCAATTTCAACAGCATGCAATGGCTATTCTATGGCCAAAGAGCACAACATTTCCTAGCTACAAAGACAGCCAGTAGTCTAGAAGACTCCAAGAACAAGATTTGCTGAGGCTACTGTTCCAAACACCAGCTGGAAGGGGACCTGATGCACAAGCCGGATTTAACACAGCCAGGATGGCACTACATAAATACACTCCCCAAGGTGGGGCATGGTCTTCTCCAAAAAGCAGAACTGAGTCACATATGGACGTTCAGATCTGGATCAAGCACATGTGGTGCACTTATCTCTAGAGGGCATGGTTTTATCTCGGGTGAGACATGTGCACAAACCCCTTTCTAGCACTGGCCTGCCTCCTTTCAGTTGTGTATTTGCTTGCTGGCATTGAAACTGGAGAAGTCCAGTGCCTAGCTCAGCTCTAACTGCAGTTCTGTAACAGTGAACATGCAACAGCATGAACAATACAGAATTCATCACAGGTCGTCTTAGTGTCTTCTTTATGCCAGAGAAATTCCTCTCCCATTCTCCCAGCTCTGCGGAGTCTTGAACCCTACACACCCTTAGAAGCAGAACAGCAGAGGAACAACAAAACACTCTACTTAGTCACTGCCCTTGCTTTATAACCTGGCTTTTTTTGTTTTGTTGAAGCTTGTTATAATTGCTTTTCAAGCCCTGTTAATATCAGATATGTGCACTGTCATACAGGAAGGAGAAAAAAACAAAACCAAAACTTTTAGAGTATAAAGTGATTTGCCCCCCACCTTCATAAGTGCCATAGTTTTTCAAAGAGAAGCTTTTACATCTTATGTAGTAACTGTTAGCAGCTTGTGACATTTCTAGTCTGTCCAGGGTGTAACTAGTACATGACAGGTCAAGTCTGTCACCTTCATAAAAGCAAAGAACATCTACACTGGCACACTACACTGTGGAGTCCCTCTGAGAATTACCAATGTCACACCAAATATCATCAGCAGTATTTATCTTCTCTTCATATCTGCCATTTGTAGGAGCTTCCAAAAAATTCTAATTATTTTTACATGAAGATAGCTTTCTCCTTACTCCTGTGAAGGAAATGCCATAAACCAAAGCTTGAATCCAGGAGATTTAATTTGTCCTCGTGGCAACTATAATTAAAATATAGCTCTCTTGGGAAAATACCTGGAAAATTAAGGCTATTGTTGTCACTATTATTAATTAATTATCATCAGATGCTTGCTCTTAAAAAAATGATCAGTCCTTAGATTTTGATGCTCCCTATTATCCTCATTAAGTAAATGGTGAAATAAAGATGAATGAATTGCAAGTAGATGAATTAATGATTAGCCAAGAATATTTTAGATTAGATCCTGTTACTGGTGAGTTTTGCATCAGTGGAAAATGCTTGTACATTGGGCTGTACTTTGGGTAAATGAAAATGCAGTGATTAGCAAGCTTTTCTCTTTTTTGAGTAGGAGACTGAAAACAGGTGAGAGAAGTTAAATCATTCTCACATAGCTGATCAAGTATTTAGAAAGAAAGCAGCACTAGTTTTGTGCCCATCCTGGGCACATCAAATGGCATTAGCCTAAATAAAAATGACATATAAAGTAATGGATCATTTCTGCAAGCAAGATGGAAGATATTAATAATGGGCCAAATTTAGGGTGAAGCAAAGCATCCGAGTCCTCCAGGGAAGCAGCTACACTTCTCTGATGTCGAGGCTGGTGCCAACAGTTGCTCAGCACGGGAGATGCTCTTCCCGATGCTCTGCATGTTTTGCCAACTGAATTTACTCCTCTCCTGTCTCAAGCCCAGCACGTCCCTTGTTCTGGCAGGCGCAGGAACACGGGCTCCTCAGCCAGATGGGCAGCCCCCAGGAGCTCTCCCATGTCAGCAATTTGTTAGTGGTTTCTCTCGCACCTCTTGACCTGTCCCAAAGCCACCAGCTGCAGAGGAGCCCAGCACTCGTCTCGCACCTCCAGCAGCATTGCTGCACAATAGAAGTGAAATAGAATGATATTTAGGGTTCCTCCTAAATCACTGAGGGGATAAAACTCCCTGCTTCCAAATATAATTTATGGTAGAAGTTGAAAGAACAACCATTCAAGAAGAATCAATTATTCAAACATATTTGTGGCTTAGAATGGAGTTGCCCTTTGCAGTTGTTATGTTACTATGCATTATGACTAGGGACCAAGCCCTCATGCTGGTCTACCTGTAAGCACTGCCACACATTTCTCATATATGATTTGGCACATTTGGATTTTCAGCAAGAACATACCTGCTGCAGATGGAAGGAAAGAGCTGTTGGCTTCCTCTTTTCGCATCTCTGTTACACAGGGTCTGGTCTCAAGTCTCAGGCTTCCTCTCTGTATGAGACTTATTTCTCAGAAGCATATACAATATACATTTTGAGGCACACAGCACTTGATCCAGGTGCTTAATAACAAAATACAGTTCTGCAAGTGACAGACAGCATCTAACACCAAGCCTTCTTAATCACTCACTTATCACTTCAAAAAAATCATGAGGTAGGTTCTTAAATCCAATTAGCGTTTAGATTTCCTTGCTATCTAATTCACCATGACTTGGTATGACCATGCTGCATGTTCTCTCACATGCGCTTTGGAGTCATCCTCTCTGTGCAAGGCCACACTGTAAAGGCAGAGTGCTGCCCTGTGTTCTCTCTGTGAATCACAAGCTTCCGAGGGACCAAATATGACAACAATATGCTAAAAAAATAGACTAATGCATTTGTGGCATAGACACATCAACCTGCCATTTACTATGCATTATATACAGGAATCACTTATGTCTGATTTCCATGTAGAAACACACAGTTTGGCAGACCCATGCATCCTGCCTGAGCTGTTGGAGAGCAGCTGTCCTCCACATCCAGGTTCTTCCAGAATACTCAGGGTTGGCCAAACTTGCTTCCATTGGAAGCAAAGACCAGATTTGGTGCCTCAGTTCTGGCTGGCTGCTGGTTATGTTGCTGCAGGGCAAATTCAGAAAACTGCAAACAGCCACCTCCTTTTTCCTTCTTCTGGCCAGAACTTTTTCAGCCTGATCAGTTCCTAAGTTTGCTTCATTATCCAGTTACAAACATGGCAGTGGCAAGGACAGTACAAGGACAGTGTATGAAGGATAAATATAAGTGAGGGCTGTAGCAAAACTAAAGGAGTTTAAGGTAGCTTAATTCTTTCAGAACAGCCAACCCACGTCATGATCACAAATGACCCTACTACCTTGAGCTCCATTCCATAACTGCTATTCAAGGAACATCACAGGGAAACCAGCAACCTTCAATGAACATCCTTGTTTTAGCTGCTTCAAATCAGGCTCTTTATACCAGTATTAATATCTTTAAAAGAGCAGTGACAAGTAGCATTAAATCTTTGTTCCCTTTTCCCTCTTTGTTACTTCAAGGGGCTGTTAGCTAAAAACATACAAAAGAAAGAGAGACGGGTTGACTCAAGACCTGCTGAAGAGGCTTTTGCTTATACTGCTTGCACTGCTTTGTTTATCTGCCTGCATTGTTTTGCTTCAATAGTTATATTTAGCACGTGCACAAAAAGGATGAAATACTGTTTTTCCCAGGTGCTGTGGCTATGAGCCGAGTTCTCATGAGCACGCATAGGCTCTGCAAGCAAAGAGCTGAGCAAACAGAGGATGCTCCTGCGCCTGTCCCAGGACCCACCAGCCTTGGGTGGGCACCCAACACGTAAGGGTGAGCACAGCAAAATGCAATAGCAAGGGGCAGGCTGTTGAGCCTATCCCCAATGGGTTTGTTTTAATGTTCATCCATGTATATTTACTTAGTTGGAGGGCACTTCCATGTGGTAGTGGATATACAAACAAGGGGCTGTGAGAGGACAGTTCTTATTTTGCATTTGCACTTCACAAACACTATGGAATCAATTCACCCAGTAGCTTGCAATGTTGTGAAGTGGGGTAATTCTGCCAGGAATGGAGGCACAAACTCCAGGGATAAATCCAAAGTCCACAAGAGGCAAGAAATAAAACTTCAGTGGTTCCCTTACTCCAAGCCTCACATGCCATCTCTACCATTCTCCCCTCCATCACATATTTAAGAGTTGAGAAAGATTCAATTTTTTAGCAAGCTTATTTTTGCTGAAGTTTCATTGCTTTAGCTGGCAGACACACAAATAGTGTGAGGATGATTTACCAATAGTCATTAGTATTTACCTTAGAGTCTTTTACCATTCTCACCACCACATCCCACTTTACTCCCCTAAATAGGAAAATTAGGGGAAAAACAAACAATTATGGAAAAAACCACAATTTTTGTTCCTCTTCTTTCATTAGAGAGAACAAGCACTGGGATATGTGCTTTTTGCAGAACCATAATATTTATTAACCTATCTTAATATTGACTTATGCTTCAATGAGGTGTCCAAAGACATTGAGCAGTATACAATTGCCATAAAGAGAATGGTGCATTACTGCTGATCTCAATTTGCAGAAAATAATCAAGTGACTTTTATAGCAGTCATTACTACTGGCACACAGCAAGTGCAGAGTCTGAGGCTAAAGCACCGCAGCAGAGGCAGCGCTACCACTTTCATTTGTTGCCACAGTAGAAGACAGTAAAAATATATATAGATAATGAAACTTAAGCATAACAGGTTAATAATTAAAATGGCTCAGATTTTTTTTTTCTTATTTTGATGTTGAGAATCTCTACCATGACAACAGAGCAAGCAGGAAAACAGGAAAACCTCACTTTGGGCAAAGGTATGAATTTAGTAGTGGGAGTTTATTCTTCTTCAGAATATTTCAATACTTCCACAGTTTTCATGGATGAAGTCTGTGACGGGTTTATCATTTTTTTTCTCTCTCTCCTCTAGCCCATCCTTCCAGCCTCCCCTTCCAACATGCCTTTGCCAGCACTGACCATCACCCTGCGAGCCTGCCTGTCTCCTTAGCCCCTGAAGTTGGATGTTGAAGAGGTGAGGTTGGCTTTCAGAAAAGGTCAGTGAGCGCTAAAGGAGGAGATAGCCCCAGAGGTAGCTTGAAGCACTTGAAATGATAGAATAACACTTTAGAATTGGCAAAGGGAAAGAAATACACACAGGAGGAAGCAAAGGAGCACAGACAACAGGAGAAGCAAGGGGGGTGGGAGTAAGGTTAACATGGAGCAGGGAGGCAAGGTGTGAAGACAGGCTCAACTTTAATAACAAAAAGGATCTGTAAAACAGCAGAGCAATGCTGGGACAGTAATATAAGGGTAACAGTCTCAGTCCTATACATCCACACCTTTACTTTGCAGAGTTTATTGCACATTCCAAAGCCACCAAACATGAAAAACTCATATACCTCATGCAACGGCAGGGGGAGAGGCACGAAGGAGATGAAGGCTCTCAGCAGAGGCTGGGCTGAAGCTCCGTGGCTGGGCTTGGGTTCTCTTTTGTCCACCACCCGTGAGCCTTCAGCAGTCTCACCAGCACTGTGCTTCCCCCAGCCTTTCACTTGTCCTCACTCCTAAGGAATTGTTCACTCCTATGATAACTCTCCTACCAAATGTGGGGACATGGTGGCAATCGCGTTAAAGAATGTGACAGCTTGTCATCTCTAAAAAGGGTCTTGAGGAAAGCAGTTCTCTCTTGATCTGCCTCCAGATATGTTTCTGCCTTTCATTTTGTCCCACCACAACATGCTGGTGAGGATCCCAAGGGGCAGATGCCCGCACTGGTGACGTGGCAAGAGTTGTGGTAACAGCTCAGCACACACTTCTACATCATCCTGCCACATTATCTGGAACAAGGTAGCAAGAGCCCCTGCTTAGTAAAGGGACCAGAATCTGTCTTGACAAGTATTTTGCATGCAGTTAAACAGACAAATGTATTCTGCTGCCAGCCTCTTGCAGGAATTTGACTTGATGCCTGTCACCAAACAGCTTCTTTTGCACTAGAAGAATTACAAAACACCCATATCCTATAATGATCAAGAAAGAGAACACCCCTATGCCCACATTAGTTTGAGATGCAGTCCACACTCCCTCAAAAGCAAATAACAACCAAGCCTGCACAAAATTAGGATACATGTTTTATCCTTCAGAAACAAACTACCATATTATATGAGGGCCAATGGAAGTCTGGCAGCCTCCTGCAGCCTGTTTGCAGCAATCAGCCTTTGCAAGACAATGCAGCCACTCATATGCGCAGTGCAAGCATCTGCTAAATTTTGCTAGTTTGACTATCCTCTCACATGAACAAGAACAGGCTGTATCCCTCACACTCTTTTAAAGCTAGTGCAATTTGGATATACTCAGCCTCCATACAAAAATCTAATGCAACACTACCATTTCAGTGATGCTTTGCAGCAGCAAGTCCCGAGAGGGAAGTGTATATTTTATATTTTGTTTAGTTCATTTAGCTATTTTCCATTCCACTGCTTGTTCATATGTTATGGGCAAGTAGGAGTCCATTAGAATATCTGTTACCATGCATGACTAGAAACTCTCCTTTTAGAAGAGATTGAAAGTAATGGCTGCACTTATCTGTTGCAAGTGCAAACTCTTCTAAATTTTGTCTTACTTTCTTCTCTATCCCTTTTATTTCTACTATGCCCTTTCCTAGACACAGTAACATTCCCAAATCCCAGAACTACAAATAAAGACATTAATGATTAAAAGAGAAAGCTTTCAGGCTCAGCTAGAGACTGTGTATCTACTTATCAACACTAAATATTGAAATTAAGGACTTAAGAGACATTGGCAATCTACATGACATTACAATTTAGCTCCCCACTTTTTATGTATTTGTGTCTTGTAGTCAATAGGTACTCAAGAAGCTGCAAGATCTGGCTGAAGTTATTTTCCCAAACAGCCTTCCAACCTTTCCTTCATACCAGAACATCTCTCCTTCTCCATCCAGCTACCCATTTTTATCAAACTTAGTTATCCCTAATACCTTCAACTTTAATAACTTATTTTTTAGCACATCTCTGCAAAAATTATCTTCAGGAAATGATACAGAATTTAGCTTATTTCCATAGGAAGTAAAACAAGCATACTTTAATATCTTGTATTTATTGATGCACTTGCTCAACCTACTGCAAACAGATTGCCCAAGGAGGCTGTACAACCCCCATCCTTTGAGATATTTAACACTCAACTGTACAAGGTCCTGTGCAAACTGATCTGACTTCAAAGTTGCATATAACTTCAAAGCCAATACCTATTTGGGCAGGGGTTTGGAGCAGGTGACCTCCAAAATACCTTCAAACCTAGTTAAGATCAATGGTCTTGCACACTACCAAAAGTCATCTCGTTGCCTAGATTGAGTCCTTTATTAAAACATACTAATAAATAGCACAGCCAATATGATGGTGCAGCAGCCAGAAAAACTGCAAATCCTCCTTCCCTCCTATAACAACAATTTGAGGCTTGCCGTTGCCCATTAAGCTATTAAATACCTGGTCCATACAATGAAACGGTGTTAACTATTCAACAAAACAGAAAGAGTGCATTAGCACAGCCCACAAAGGCACCTCATCTCAGCGTAATTAAAGTTCTTCAGACAGACGCTATTTGGAGTGCCACCTAACCTGGAAGTCAAGGTGCCAGCTAGGGCGCCAGGCCCTATGGCTCATTTGCTCTTTGGCTTCCCACGGGAGCGGAGGGCAACAAATCGACCGTATCTCCACAACTCGCATCATAGGTTTCCAAAAATAAAAACAACTTTGTCACTTCTGGCTATGACTGAATTTAAGTTGGCAATTCTGCCAACCCTCCGAGCCATCCAGCCCCTCATGCCTTTCATTTTCTAGTATATGGTTAGATTAGACCATCCATTATAAACATGACATAGTAGTACTCACAAGCATTGCAGACTTTCCAGCATTTCAGCTAAAAACCCCATTTTGGAAGAATTTACAGCTTGGCTGCAAGAGTGGCATCTGGCTGAAACATGGCATAAAAAAGTCTTGCCGTAAGAGCCAAGCCATTTAATAATAAATCAATTTGGCTATTTTTAAATTAGAAAGCAGAAAAATACAAATGAAGTTTACCATTTGCTGACAGATCTTTGATCTCAGAAGGAATTTGAGTTCCACAGGCCAACTCTTCAGCTGATGTAAATCAGCACTACTATATGGGCAGCAGCGGAGCTCCAGTGATACACACACCCCATATCCATCCCTATATTTATTAATGGAATATTTGTGATTGACTTTCAGGTCAAACATTTGCTGCATATGGAACTTATTGGAATCAATGGGGAGTTGCTCATGCATACAGGGGATAAATGTAGGATTTTGTTTTCTGCTCCTGATTTTTTAATTAAAAGGCAACAACAAACACACAGACATGAAGACCAAGCCTAAACACAGAGAACTCCAAGTATTTAAAGCAGAACATATCTTTGTTGGGCCCATGGTGAGACTTAGAAGACAGCAGTAGTGCATGCATCAATTGCCACGTGGGTCTATCTACAGAGAATAAAAATATCAATCTGCACTATAGTTAATTCATATTTATAGCACAAGCCTATATAGATGGGCCTTAATGAAGTCTAAAAGAGTATCTGGAAAATGCAGAGGCCAAAGATTTGGCATTGCATTCAGGACTTTTCCTTCTCCTGCATGATGCTTTGTGTTACAAAACCAACCAAAATGCTCTGCCTTAGCTTCTTCCAACTGTGCACGTGCAAAGCACCAGCTACTGATGGGACTAGCTAGCAGGAAGGGAGAAAGCATAGCAGGAAGGCACTAAAGTCATAAGAGCCAATCTCAATGCAAGCCTGCCCCAATTTCTTCTGTCATAGAGCAAATTCTGTCACCTTTTGGCATCATTTTCCCCTCCTTCCCCCATCAGCCAAATGGGACTAATGATATATACTAACCTACGTAGGAGGCTTGGATTTATGTACAACATATGCTAAACATACCATCTATTTGCATGTTTATGATTGCACATGCCATCATAAATGCAAGGTGAAGCTGCCTGTGCTAATGCATCATTTTGCAAACATCCCTGAAAAACAGAGAATTATCTGGTTATTGACCAGGTCTTCTAAAAGTATTATTTTGTACTTATAGTGATTTGCAAATACAAAGCATATTTACTAATACTCAGCACAAGCAATGCCCATCTATTACGGTGCATACAGACAGCATCTTAGCATTAGCTGATGCAATGCCCAAGATAGAAATGTTTGCTGGTTTCAGTCAGCGCATTTCTTCATTTGCTGAATAATTCAGCTTCTATACAGGCTTAGCTGACCTTTGCTTGATAAAGTCATATTTCTAAGCATTTGGTGTTTTTAATCAGGTTCAAGTCCACTCACTACACATCAGAACTGAGAATAATGATGCAAATACATGTTTTAGCCAAATGATGTTCCTTATAGTGCGCGCACACACACACTTCCCCCAAATCACTGAGTTGTTAACTAAAGTGTAAGAGAATTTATGATGCTAAATAAAACCAGGGAAAAAAAAAGATGTTTTAATAAGATGAAAATCCAAATGTTAAAATAATGAGCCATCTGTATGGGTGGCCCTCTCCTGAGAGATGCCAAGAGCTTTACCATCTGTGAAACATTTACCAGCTGTTTCCTTCCTTTTTCGTGAGAACATAAGAAATCCTTGCAGTTGGTGTTTCTAACTGACACATCCTAGTGAAGGAAACAGGTTTGTTCAGTGTCAGGGACCTCTCCCAAAAGCTAGCCTGGCTGGAATTAACCTAATAATATTTTGGTAAACATTGCTGTTCCCTATTTCCAAAAGGTCTTTCCATATAATGGCCTAGCAGATCACAGAGCACTCTGGAAAACAGAGGAGGCAGAAAACAACCCATGAAAAGAAATTCGTTTGAGGGAAGAGAAAATGTAGTATATATTAGAGCCAAGTGCTCCTTTACAGGGAGTTTTTTTAACCCTAATCTGTGGTAGGAATTCTGAATAAATATATGATCCACATGAAGTTCAGAGGCACCTGCAATAAGGTATTATAATCCAAAATACAGAACAGAACCTTTTTCCCCTCCAATCATTTTTCCACATACCTGCTGCTTTCGACTTTCCCCACACCTCACCCAAGGGTTACATATGGCTTTAGGATCAGACAAGCACTCTGGACGATTTTCGTTTGCAATAGACACTGATCAAAGGCTGCAAAACAAGGGCAAGTTAAACTCTTGAAAGGATGTATTGACTTGTATTTATTTGTCTCCTGATGTGCTGTAGTCCTAACTGCAGAATGTTTATTTCCTTATCATTCTCTTATTTCATTAACTGCCAATGAGAATTGAAGAGAATATAACTTAAGAGTGAGAATTAGCTCTTAAATTTCAAGTCAATGAAATTCACCCATAGGAGTGATTAAGAGAGTTTCTATGAAGTGTTCAGTTATGTTATCAAAAGTTAATTTTTCAGAAATGAGTCAGGAAAGAAGAAACACAGCACCTGATCAAACCAATGGTCATTCTTCATGCAATTTTATAAAGAGCAATATTCAGTTATCCTTTAAATGCCAAACTGCAGGATAACTTATACTTCACAAGTGTAACGTGGATGCATGTGCAGATATCAACGCTCACTTCTGCACGGTCTGTCAATAGCACCTGCACAAGATCAAGAACCATAAAAGAGAAATACCATTTCCCCTCCCTTCCCTAACAAAGGAATGCCAGCCCTAGCACGAGGAAGCAGCAATCGCTTCTTGCCATGGGCAGAAGGTCCCTGCACTGGAGCACATAACCTCATCACCCCATTGCAACCACGCAGCACAGGGCTCACTGGCACCCAACACAGCCAGGTACCCCAAAACCCACCTTAACCTGCACCTTTCACAGCACAGTGCCCATAATCAGCTCAATACCAGGCAGCTGAGACCTATGGGCAACAGCAACAGCCTCCCTGGCACCCCACCAAATCAGAGCACAGTTTCCTAGCAAGAGCAAAATGTGGCTGATTTCCTGCACTGCAAGATTGTTCAGCACATAGTTAAATTTAAGCCTTAAATGTTTTTCATTATATATAATGCTGCTTTCATTGATACTGGAACATATTTTAAGCTAAAATCCCCTCACGCATGCCAAGAAACCTGTTTAAAAAAGAAACACCTTGAATGGACACATACCACTGAATGGAAAAAAAAATGGTACTATGCACTTGAAATTGGGAAAGAATAACTCTCCCAAAACACATAACTAAAACAGCCCAAACTGAAGGAAGACCCAGATCAGCAGAACTGAAGTCTTGTTCTGAAATAAGGGTAAGCTCAGGGTCTCCAAGGCTGGCTACAGTAGCACATTTGATACTTCATTTATTACGGTGCTCTGTCAACCTGCAGTGCTTACAAAGGCAGACACATAGGTCTATGATTCCAATCAGTCTCCAAAACTTGAGATTTTGCCAGTGAATTAAGTCAGAGTTTTAGATCCTTTTTATTAAATCACTTCATTAAATACCATGAAGCTGAGTTTGAGTTCTACAGCTACCAAAAATTACTAAGGCATCATGAAGGATCATAAATACACAAGCAAGCACAAAGCAAAACAGAATTTATGTCCTTTTCAGCAACCTTCCCCAATTTAGTTTCCATATCACCAAGTAAAATACCTGGCTTCTTTTCTCCTTAGAATGAAAATGTAAAACTTGAAGTAACAGTAAAGACAATGCAAAAAATTTTTGCAGACACCTTAAGTATCCACTGGCCTGAACAGTGGCAAAGTTCCTTAATGGGGAACTACAAGGTTCAGTAGCTTGCACATTGTTTTATAACAGTTATATTGCTTTCCAATAAACATAACTGCTACCAAACATCTGAAGTCTTCAGAAGGTGGTGCAACCTTTAAGTCTTATGCCATCCTTCAAAAATAGGCACTGTAAACAATATATTAGTATCTTATTCTGAGAAAACTGAGGCACAGTGAATACACTTGCCAAATAATTGTATTTGTCCACTTCAAAAGCCCTAAATCAACTCAGCTAAAAGGAAGCCCTAATGTTACCACAGCACTTATATTCCACTATAGATGTTCTAAAAAAATTAAGATACAGGGTGACATGGAGAATTTGGCTTGCTTGTGTGCTACCCCTTAAAGATGTAACTTTTTATGAGGTCAAGTGACTTTTTTGTCATAGTCATATGTGACCTGAACCCACAACATAACATCTACATGGATGTGTAATTAGTACATGCTTCAAAACACATCAGGAAAAAAGCACCAACTGCATCATGTTCTGTGTTCTCCTGCTAGGGTAAGATTAAGGTCATAGGCAGGGCAGCCCATGTGCGTGTCGAGTTTACATTGTAGATATCTTTGCTGGTTTGCTGAAGTGCCTATAATTTCAGGCACTCAAATACTCTTCAACTTTGTGAGTGCCGAACATATGCAATTAATCAGAAAACCATTACTACAAAAGACAGATTTTGTAGGTGTATGAAACCTTGCATATCTTTTAAGATTTATAAAACTCACAGCTGAAGCTGCTATTTAAAATAAACAGCTTCTAAAATTAATCAATCTTAAATAGTTTTTTGTTGCTATTTTGAAGTATCTTGGGTGCTTTTCCATGGTTTTAAAAATCCTTGGAGGACATTTAGCCTTACAATTGTGTACACACACTTGCACATGTTTAACCCATTTAACCCCTGGATTCTAGTTTTAAAGAGCACAAATACCACTCTGAACAAAGCTCACCTCGACTGTTTCACATGCCCTTTGCATTGCAAGCACACACATAACTGAGCAAGTGTTAAGTCCTGCTTTTCTGTTTTGAAAGCTAGTACTTTTAGTAGTTAGTGCTTCTAAATGACACCAGTTACAGCACACAGCATAAATTTTAGCACATAGAAACATATAGATCTCAACCTTGTGCCTACTCCATACTCAATGTCATCACAGTAGTAAGGGGAGCGCCTGACTCAGTGGATGCCCTGAAGACTGAGCAACCTACGACACCACAATACAGAGAGGGAGGTCTCGGGCATTTCTGTCTAGCTGGGGATCCAACCACGTAGGTGGTAATAGTTGCTGTTAACCAACAGGTTGCATCCAAATACCATCTATAATTCATATGCCTGAAGACACCTAAAAATCATGATCCTTCCTGGTTCGGAGGGTCCAGAGGAAGCAGCATAAGAGCTATAATACAAAAGTAATAAGATGTAGGCAAGAACATTTCTTTCTTTGCATTATTTACATGTGAACAACAAAAATGGAGCTGTTTGGAAAAAAAAAACTCAAGCATTTCTGGCTCTCCTGACCCCATCCTTCTCTTATTGGTATAATATCTATGATCTTGCATAGCTTAACTCCTCCATTGAGTCTCATGCTGATTCGCAGACCAGGTGCAGTGTAGGTGGGTGCTGTGTAGGTTTCCCCTCTGCTCAGAGGCCTGAACTGTGCTAGCGGAGCATCATGTTCAGCCAGGCCCGAACGGCCTTTGAGTCAAGATTAACAATCTGCACCAAACCGGGGAAGCAGCCTGGGATCAAAAACCTTTTTAAAAACTTTTGTTAATGTTTAGTTGTATAAATAGCACAAATCTGTCTATGGGAGGAAAAAAAAGCTCTTAGTCACTTGTACAGACATGCAAACTTACACCTCATTTGTCAGAATGTCACTGAACAGTAGAACCCCAACCTTGATCTCATAATAATTTATTACTTAACTCCCTTGACTTCAGAGACAGGTATCTGGAATCCCATCAGAAATAGAAAAAATATGAAGCATATTTTTGGCACTTCAGGACTTACTTGTGAATTAGGAGTAGTTGCCTTTGTTAGCTAATTTCAAGGAATAATCTTTCTACTTGTTATTGGTTATTACTTGTTCCATTCTAACACTCTGCTAGGATCTCTAGCCCCTCTAAAGAGAGGGGCACTTTGTCACAAAATCAGCACATTTCTCTGTGCTCTGCAGAGCAGCGGACAAGCACCTAGAGTTAACAGAACCAGATTTCTGAAAAGCTGTACGAGTCCAAAGCCCCTGCATCTGCCTATCCACTGCCAAGACACAGAGGCTCTTGTTCTCTTACAGAGGCTCTGATGAAAATAAAAAAGCTCAAGGTAAAATTCAAGTTGGAACAGCATGAGATTGCCTCCAAAACTACTGGAGCAAGACATTACCCATGCTCTCCAAAGTTCCCTGGCACATCTGGAGTTTCAGAGCAGCAGATCAACTCGGATGACAGCAGTCTGTCAAAAGACAGCCAGGAGCCCATCGCACAGAAATGCAAAATGAAGAAAACTCTGAGCCCAAAATAGAATTTCCTGTAATATATAGTTTTCTTTTTTCCCCAGAAAAAAAAACTTCTTTACATGGAAAGGAGAGAAAACTAATTCTTTCTGTCCAAAAACACCACTTTGATGACCTAATCTTTAGGGGTAGAGACAAGAGCAGCTCCTACTGGCTGTCAGATTAGTTCACCCACATGAAAAGCAGCCTCTGCCCTGTGCACGAGGGGCAGAGGGGACACCAAGACACGTCTCCCACATCAGGCTACGTGAGCAGCTTCAGAGGACCCACTTCTGACCCGCAGATTTTAATGTTGCAGGTACAACAAATGTTAATTAATTCCCAACATTGTCTCAGAGTACAAAGCCAGCTGGGCAGAAGAGCTCATTTCAAAAACAGTTTCTGTCATGTTTTGAGAGATGGTGGTTCAGAGCATCATACTTGGCCCTAGAAATTTAATTGTACCTAAATTAAGACTGAGAACTGATCAGGTTGGACTAAAGCCTAGCAAGATTCCAGGACAGAGATTTCTATCTGTGTTCTTTCCTAATATTTTTCCACGCCGCTTTTTGGCAATCCTTTCTTTTTTGCACCCATTTTTTCCTGTAAAAGAGCAGTAAAATTCCAAAGGACTCTATCAGGAGTTAAAATCACACAGTATATATTTGCCAGCGCATGCAGTGTTTATTTTTAAACAGTGCCAAAAGTGTTTATAGATAGAAACAACAGGACAACCCATAATTAAATAACTGTTTCTGCTACATCTGCTATTTAGCAACTTGAAGGAAAATAATTCCCCAATAACAAATACGAATGGTCAAGAAAGCTTTCAAGTTTGGGTCCATTATTACCATATAAAATAACATATTAGTTGCTTAGCTACCAATCATAAAAGAAGCCCAATTAAAAATGAAAGAATCTTAACTAGCTGCATGGAATATAAAAGTGCAAAGTTAAAAGCTGTCAGGTGGTTAGTGGAGAGAATAGTGAGAAGTGATTGACAAACTGGGCTTGCTTTTCTTCAAATTTGGCTTTGATTCAATAAATGATTGACACACTGATGTCATCTGAAATAGCAGATTGTGCTTTGGAGAGGCTATTTAGCAGCCTGTTGATTGACAGGTTACTAAAATTGTCCCATGGACAGAGGTAACCAAACAGAGCTATATTTTGACAGTATTTTTTTACCTGTATTTACTATGCAGTTTATATTTAAAGCAGAAGTAGAGAAAGGCCCATAGAAGTGTCATTCAATTGCCATGAAAATGGCTCAATGTCTCCTTTTCTAATATTGTTCCATAAAACTAAAATTTCATTGATCCACCAAGCATTGGGCAAGCGCTCGCCCATTGCACACAGGGCACCAGGACAGAGCAGGGCAATTCCACTCAATTCCCAGCCAGGCCCAGGGCACCAGGCTCAGCTCAAGGGGCACAAGGTGGTCACCAACCTCCTTTCCAGCAGTTCCTGGGATCTAAGAGCAACGTGGGGCTGTATCTGAACTCAAGATCTACAGCAGTGACACAGCATTGGGATGGTCTCTTCCAGTTTCTCTTCCGAACAAAGTCTGAGCCAGCACATAATAAGGCAAGAAACTTTGCCACTGGTAACACAGAATGCAAAAGCTCCAAGAAAAAAAGGTATTCCAATGCCTTCTTTTTTTCCCCTCCTCTCCCTCTCAAAGAGATTGCAGCATCCTGCACTTTTCTGGGAGTAGGCACAAATACAGTCTTATCCCCCTCCACCACTGGCCTCTAGACTTGCCAATAAAGCTAATTTTTTGAATATCACTCCATCATTTTTGACTGTTTTAGTCAAAAAACTTATTCCTACTACTGAACAACATTTTTTCCTTATTTCTAAGCACCCTACCTTTTATTGCCCTAAACTTATAATTAGGATGGTGCCCAATTTATTTCATAACTTTTGTTCTTGATTTTTAAAACTTCATAGAACTTCAACATTTCTGATCAGCTTCCTTTATAACTTCCTTTATAATCATTCAGATAGAATATTTTTTGCCTCTTTTCTTCAACTTCTCAGCTGAGCACCATTTACTGTTAAAAATTCAGTTCACTTACTCTAAGTAAAATCACACACAAGATAATACAAGTGAGTACCAGAAAACAGAAACTTAAGGAGTTCAAGAAATACTGCAAGCATACCGAGCAAAGTACCCAAGTTAGCAGATTGCCTTCTCTTGGCCAGACACAGAGGATGAGAAAGAGGTTGCCCTTTTCAAAGGAATCCCCATTTCTAGTGAAAATGCAACTGTTTTTCAACAGAAAATGCATGAAACAGTATTATCTACAACCACTTACCTCACAGAGAAGCATGTACGCAAAATGAGGCTGGGACCAGCCACCAAAAGGACCCTGGGGCCTGGAGGCGATGCTCTTATGGAGCAGGGCAGGCAGCAGCTCCACGCGCAGCTGCAGCTCGTGAGCGCTGCCCTTGCGGGGACACCTGGGGAAGAGCTGCCCTCCCTCCCTCCCGGAATGCAAATCCAGCCTTCCGGCTCCAGGGCACAGGTGTTGGCACTAACATTCAAAATTGTGGGCAATTCTTTTATAGAAAAAGAGTGTTCCTTTCAACAAAGGAGCTTTTCCATCCACTAGTTTTTTTTTCATGGAATTAGTGCTGTTTGATATATGAAATCATTGTCTCTTGTATCAATAGGAGTTTCTCTTTACTGAAATTGCATTTCAATTAAAATTACATTAAATATTTCATCCTTTTTGCTGGCTTTAGTGTTTAAGTTTCTCTGCATTGTTTATTAAACAAATGTGCTTGGTATGTGTAAACTGCATTTGTCCATTTATCTTTCCTTGATATTAAAAAAAAAAAAAATCCCAGCTTGGCTCAGTGGATGACTTGGTTTACTATGACTGGCAATGTAAAGAATTACAGATTCTTGAAGTATTTAGCAACTGACCTTTTCCGCAACCATTATCATAGGAAACTAGATGCTTTAGAGAGTACCAGTATGATTTCAGCCCCAAAACATGGGATACATAAATTATTCCAATTGCCAGCATAATTTTCTTCTCTAACTATAAATAATAATGATAATAAATAATCATAGCAATAAAAGAAAGAACAGGCTTACACTGCACAAATACAAAATCATTTATGCCATAATGGATAGCATAGATCCCAAAACCATGGTGATTGGGTGCTTTATAATTAAATTATCTAGACAGATAAGGGTACTTGCTAACTTTGTCATATTGACAGTCCTAAAGCCATTTTTAAGAGCAGTTTTAGTTCCAAATATGTATGCCTTTGCCTTGCTCCATATTGACATATTCTCCACAGTTTATCAGCTCTCTTTATTTGGTTGGCTACTCGGTCTTTACAAGAAAGAGAGAAACACAGCATTAAAGAGCCCCTCCAATTTACTTACCTGTCTTTGGAAGTGGTCTGATATCCCCAGCCCCTCGAGTACTTTCAGAATAGAGATGTTCTGCTCTCCAAGGGAAAGACCCTTTTTTCCGTCTCCTTTTCTTGCCTCCTCTGGAGGATGCAACGTCACAACCACTGGCAACTAATGGACAGCTGTTTCTCAGCGTGAATGAATATCTCATGGCCACACAATTCCGCCAGGACATTGCTCTCTTAAAGAAAGGACTAATCGCATTCCATGTGTAATCCTTACAGTCATTTCCCATATGTGTTGCTCCAGAAACCATCTCTCAATCACTGCATTAGGAAATCTCATTTCTCTCTTTCAAAAAAACCTATTAGAATGATATACAGTGATTTTTTGATTTGCTGGAAAAAAAAAAAATGATGTCATCTTCTAACTCTTACCTTGCCTGCCATTGCAGGAGGGTGCTCAGCACTGCTTGTCGCATAGTGTAAAACATATTTATTTTATACTCTTATCACTCATGGCATTAAGAAAAATATAAATATAAAATATTCTTTCAACAGAATACATACCTCAGGAAAAAAGTTTTCTTTAGAAGAGTATTGTCTTGTTGATGCTGCTTTTTCACTGTAAAATGGCAGTTTTCATTTTTTTTAATTATATTTTTACCTAAGCACTTTTTTGAGACTACAATTTCCTGCCCAGTTCTAAAATATTCTAATGATGCTGGGGTTTTTTAGGAAAGAAAAATAAATCCACTAGTCCAATGTGCCCACTGAGTAAGGGCTTAATTCAAAATACACTGAAGAAAGTAGGAGGTTTTTGGACCGTGGTAAGAACAACTTTTAGATAAACTTTCATTCAATTAGCTGCTTTTGCTGGTTTCATTTGTAAATGGTATTATATTATTGCTTATTTCAGTAAAAAAAAAAAGGTGGCATGGTTATTGTTATTTCTTAACCAGAGATTCGTTGCGATTTAAAGAAAATTCAGTTCCTAAAATGAGAGCTTCCGGGCTGTTTCAGTCTGCAGCAGTTTTGCAAGACTGAATTATAAATTCTGGAAATAGGAAGTCATAGTTAAATAATGCATGGTGAGCCTTGTGTATAGTTCCGAATGAGATCCCATGTGATATTCTAGCTGATGACATTGTGAAGGAAGATGAACCACAGATGTGGCTGAAGAAGGTAGCTGCAGCCAGAGCTGTGCAAACCAGCTCCCTGTTTTAAATTCTCATTACTTGGCCACAAAATGTTATTTTTTCGGTTAGATGGAAGTTCAAACTTCAATGCCTCTTTTTCAGCCAAGAGGTGAATCCTTTAGCTGAAGCCTAGAAGTCAAAAGGTTCTGGAAAAGTTGCCTGCTATTAGTCAATAAATTATTAGCACTATCAGGACTTCATCCCAGGAGGTGAAATGTAACCATCCCTACCATCCTCACCGAACTAGAGCCACTGAGCAGGCTGGAAACGCCTGCAGAAGAGGGAAATGGAATTTGCCACCATGCTGCCATTCTACTCCCTTTATGGGGAAAAGGCCTCCTGGATACCCTGGAGTAGTATGAACACATGGGAAAAGTTAGAACTGGCAAGACACCAAGTGAGATACAAGCAGAAGGAAACATGCTAGCATGGAAGTGCTCGGTAAGTGCATCCTTTACACAGGGGCGAGAGCAAGGAGAGAGGACATCTGTCACTCCGTTAAGACGGGAAGGTTCCACAGATCACTCCGTGAAAGCCTTTTTTTTTTCCTACTTTTGTCTTCACTACAGGAATCAGCTGTGATCAGATTGCAAAAATAATGAAGACCAGTGTCAGAATAGTAGGATCTCTGGCTGCAATAAGAAGGCTTTCAATAGCACCTAGAAAGCACATAGATAAGGTCAGGCCATTAAACTCATATTCAGAAAAATTTCAGAGCTACCACTGATCTTCCCTGAGGACCTGTGCAGGACAAGGGGGTTCCAAAAGATTCAAACCACTGCAAACATAGTTTTTATATTTAACACACAGTGGACGGAAAGGTGCTCTATGTCAGCTTACCTTATACAAAAATACTGAAAGAAAATAATCAAACTATCCATAAGGACCTAGAACACAATAAGGAGATGAGCAACAGAAAATATGGAATTATTAAGAAAAAATTATGTCAAACCCACCTAATCATATTCCATAGCAAGAGGACAGACCTTGTGCGCAGAGAAATCGTATATCTTGACTTTAGTAAGATGCTGCCACTGTCTCCCATAACAGTCTCCTAAGTGAGCTCTGGGATATTCTCTGGATAATATGACTGCAGGGCATAGGTCAGAAAATCATACTCTGAAAGTACACGGTAACAGCTCACTGTCAGACTGGAAGCACCTCCGGAGCGGGTCCGGGTAGAGTAATACTCAGTATTTTTCTTAATGTGTTAGAAGGTTCTTAGAAGGAACGGAGAATGTTTGCCTGATACCTGCAGATGGTACCAAGCTGGGGGGAACTGAAACAGCCTTTGAAGCCAACATTATAATACAGAATGATCTTGACAAATTGCAGGAATAGTCTGAAAAAAATAGGATGCAATTCAAGATGAATCAGTGCAAAGTTGTCACTGATGCGTAATCAGCTGTTCAAATATAGGATGGGGACAACTGATTACAAAGCAGATCTGCAGGAAAGCATCTGGGGTTACAGTGAATCAGAAGCTGTACATGAGTCAACAGTGTCATGCCGTTGCAAAAAGGGCATATGTCAAACTGGGACATATAAACAGCAGTGTCATATGTTAGACATGTGAAGTAATCCCACTTGGTGCTGGAAGGATATCAAATGCAATGCAGCATCCAGATTTTGGCAAATGTATGTTGTCCAGCCACAGAACAATGAAAATTGTGCAAGGTCCAGACAACATGACCTACGAGGGACAACTGAAGAAACTGGAGTTATTTGCGTAGTAGAAGTATTAAGTCCTCACATAAAAATTGCTGCAAAAAGGAATGAAATAAACCCTTTTCCTTTCCAGTGGAGAACAGCATAAAAAGGAGCAGACATGTTTCAAAAAGGTGTTCAATGGTAGGAAAATTTCCTAATAGTAAGTCCACGGGGATAGGGAGCCTGGATAAATTGTTGAATATGCATCATATTGGCCAAATGTGCCTTAAGAAAGAAATAGGTTTAGATAATCTTAATACTGGACAGAGCAGACAGTTTATAGTCCCAGACAGTTTACAGGGATATTCTATTTTCTCTAAGGAATCCTCAGTCTTTCAAAGTTGATTCTGTCAAAATTGTTGTAATCCCAGTTTTGTTTCAAAGAGATTTTTTTATAGAGTAATTGTAAGTAACAAACAAGTAAAGGCGGAAGCTGACAAAGTCTTTATCTGGCAATGTTACTACATACTGAATTTTTTTGATTAATCAAACCAAATCATTTCTAATAATTTTTTTTCATTGTTTGTTGAACTTGTCAGAATTTCAACTTTTTATTGGTCCAAAGCAGTAGGCAAAGTATGAAAGAGGTCATCAACTTTGAGATGAATTCCATTCAAGTTGAATTCTGTACTATACATACATGACTCTCAGAAATAAAAAAAAAAAAGAAAAAGAAAAAAGAACCTTTAAAGTACCTTTAATTACCAGCAGTGCAGACACCAAAAGAAAGTCAGACAAAAGTAAGAAGGATCTGACACTCTTCAGGTAACAGAGCTGAGTTCATTGTGACTACTTGAGATGGGAAATGTTATCGAAGACAAGTGCACACACCATATTTGGCCCTATATTGTGTATAAAATGTCTATACTCCCTACTGCAATGCACAAATCACATGCAGTATTTTGAAAAATCAGACAAAAAAATACCTACAAGCCATAACAATAGATCACACTATTCTTCCATATAATTTGCACCTAACCAAGAAATTGGAAAACCTACAAGAACATATCCCATTGACTGTATATTGCTATACTGGGGGGGAAATTCCTTCCTGATCCCACTGGGGAATTCAGCTCATGCCCTGAAGCATGAGATTTGATTACTCTTTTTTTGAACATGCATAACTGCCATTGCTGTTACTGGTCATAACATTTTGTCAGGAAAGAGAAATATTATTCTGCAATGTAATAAAAATAGATAAAATTCAATATAGCTTCAGAATCATTTGCTACATTTCCAAAGTAAACATTAAGCACCCATCAAGATTATTCCATTGGATAAGCCAAGGAAGCCTCCAGTGCTATCTGTTCCTTTTATTATCTCTAATTTTCAAGTGTGCAAAAATGCTTTCAGTAAATATTATGGGTTCTTCCTGTGCTACAGGAGATGCTGCGTGACCTTCACTAAGTTAGTTATAAATAACAGGAGGAGAGTGCACACAAACACTGCTTAGTTCCAGGGCTATTCAAAACCATCAGCGGAGTCTGACCAGCGAATAAAAATGGACACCAGATTCTGCTCGTGTTTTTTTCCCCCTTCTTCATAATCCCACCCCAGTTCGCTGCTGAAAGGCATTCTGTTCTGTCAGCCATAATGGCATCTGCTGGTGGAGACAGGAAGCCATAAATCTGTAGGGTTCCTCTCGACCAAGCCTTGTTAATGCTCCCATTTATCACCGCGGATAGGGTGCCATCTCACTAGTGCTCTACTCAGAAGTCCATCTTCTCAATTTCCCCTTCCCAAAGGAGTAACCATTTAAAAGAGTGACTTTCTCGTCTTGCATGTGGAGCCCGCGAACGCCACTGATACAAATACCATCGTGGAGCGCTTGGATGGGAGCCACGGCTCCGGAGAACAATAGCCGCGCTCGCCGGGCCCGGCCGCGCCGAGGCTCCGCTTCCCGCAAACCTGGAGCGCGCGCGGGAAGCCTGCGCGCATGGAGCGGGTCCAGATGCAGGAGAGGGCGAGCGCTGAGGGGGTTCTGTTCACCCCCAGGTGCTTGCTGGTGTCCCAAGACATTACATCACGTCCCGAGGTCTGGCAGGACAGTTAATAAAAACGTCACAGGGCGGAAAGAGCTTTTAAGGCACGATTCCTCACAATAAACAAGCGCCGTTGGGGGGCACGATGCCCGCCTGGTGCCACGAGCGCCGGGCAGCTCTGTCCGATTCATTGGGGGGCCAAGCAGAGGCGGTGAGTGTTTTATAGCAGTGCTACCTCCTTCTGTCCTTGAAACGGGGCTTTGCTCCCACCGATAAATACTTTTAAATTTCCTACAATTGCTCGCGTTCGTACAGGGAAGGCTGTGAAAGGCAGTTGACGCTTTCATAAGCACCAAGTCCCAAGAGGCTGCTAAAGAGGGAGCTTGGAGAGGGAATTCCCTACGTGCTGCCAATGGGGCCAAGCTTGGAGGGAGGGCACAGGCCACTGGGTGACACAGCTACAGGACACCAACAGAGCCCGGCCTGGCTGAGAAGGCGAAGGGGATGCCAATTATTTCTGTTAATCCCAGTAATTTCCTTAGAAAAATACAAATGCCCCAACGGTGACATCTGAGAACTCAGTTCCCCCACCAATTTGGGTATTAGGCTACTGAGTCCTGCGAAATGCACCCAGAGAACTTCTTACACAAATCAGAGCTAAGCGCACACTTGAGTCCATCCTTCCCGCCCCGAAGCATCCCAAACCCTCAGGGTGCTGCGGGATTCCCTGGGAGGGGTAGATACCTGGGCGGTATCAGCCTTCGGGGTCTCTCCGAAGGCGGGTGTCCCCTGCCCTGCTTGGCTGGTGGCTGCACGGGACCCCTCTCAGGGCAAGCGGGACAGCTGGGAAGGGCCAAGAGCGCCCGACGGGAATAAGGGAATCCCCTTAAAAATAAGGGAGCTGGAAGAGAACAGGGTGCTGCAGCACCACGAAGCAACCCGGTGCCTCAAAGCGGCGGTGGCTTTTAGCGCAGAATCCTTGGGAAACACCGGCATTCCCCACCGGCAAACAACTTCGCGGGAGGACAGCGGGAAAGTCACCGCCCAGGAGCGACGGGGACGGCCCGGGGCG
>NW_010587954.1:311360-326360 GCF_000705375.1 Tinamus guttatus
AGCCCCGCGCTGCCCCGGCCAAACTTCCCGCAACTTCGCGCGGCGGCTGCGCCCGCGCCGCCACCTCCCTTTATTTACCCCCCCTTTTTATTATTATTATTATTATTGCTTTTAACACCGCCGGGTTTCGCTTTTGACGAAGTCGCCAAGCGGGTCGCGGCGTTTAACCTCTCCTGTCGCCGGGTTGCTGGTGGCACCGGGGCCGGGTGTGTGTGTGTGTGTGTGCGCGCGCCTGAAATAGTGCAGGGACTGTCTGTGCCGCTGAACCCGGCGGGGAAGTTCAGCCTTTGATCAGCGGGGGTGAAAATTGCAACAGGAAATAAAATGAAACGTTCTGACTGTTAGAAGACAATCCGCATTTTCAAATCAAATTCTTCTTTTGTTTGCTCTCCGAGTTGATATATTTGCACATGCCAAGTGGTTTTGCAATTAGTATTTTTCTCTTCACTCTTCTTCCCTTTTTTTTTTTTTAAGAGAAAATAGTTTGCAACTTTGGAAGTGTTTTGTTTTGTCATTTGTAGGGTGTTCTTTTCCTTTTGGGGGCCAAGAAAAAGAAACAGACGAGTGGGCCTGTATAGTAAATCTTTTCAAAGAGTTTTCTTTCAGGCTTCTTAATTGCTTTTTATTTTTTTTTAATAGTGTGGTGGGGTTTTGTTTCTGGGAAGCGCAATATGGAAGTTCATTTTTCTTCTGCCAGACCCACCCACTGAAAAATCAGCTTTCCAGTTGATTGCCAGCTTTGATTTGACATTTGATTGATCACCTGTCATCTTGCTGCCTTTGATCTATTCATTCTTGATATATATCAATAAATCACTCTCCATGGTAACCCAAGTGCCAATGACGTAAGGCTTGCCCTCTAGATTCTCTTAGCCAGACATGCACAATTATTATCTTGTTTGGCTTTTAATGTAGGCGTTTTTTTTTTTTTCCCCCTTCTTTTTGTCTTTATGTCCTTCCTCAGATTCGTTCTTTAAAGAAAACTATTTTTTCATGTCCTCAGTTTGAAAATTACCCGGTAAATTTTCCTCCTCCTTCTTAGTATTTTCTTGCTTTAACATATTAGAAGTGGGACAAAATGTATGGGGAAGTTTAGTGGCACAGTTGAATAAACTTTGAAAAGTAGTGCTTGGGGTCCATTCAAAGGTGAATGGGATTTCTGAGAGACCGGGGACATGCATAACTTTTATAAACTTGCACATTATGCCATATTCATATAGGTGTAGGACACTGGCATTCAGGCAGGGTCTTTTGGGACGTGACCGATGCACCTATGCAGGTTGCTAGCCTGTTTCTTGGCAAGCGAAGATTCTCTTTGACTCTACATAATAGTTAAGACAGAAATGCATACATATATATGTATTCAGAAGAACTCTCTGATGAGTTGCTATTATTGTTTTATTCACAAAGAGGTTATCTTTGAGTAAGGCATTAACGTTTTCAACTTGCAGGATAAATAGCTATTTTTCATGGATGCTGATCATCTCAATGACAGTGCTAGAACTGCTGCTTTTTTTCTTTCTGTCAGGAGTACGAGGCTTCATTTTATTTTGTTTTCAAAGTAGGATTTTCACTTGGAATGTATGTAGTATCTTTTTGTAGAAGGGGCACCCTGCTCTTTTTTAGGAACGTAGGCTATACAGTAAGGAAATTCTTGCAAGCAAAGCCCATATTGTTGTTTCCCAGGATTTCCCTGCTAAGAGTACAGTAAGATATGTTTTCCTCCAGAACATTACAGTATTTTTGAGCATCTTAGTAATGAGATAGAAATCTGAATGACCACAGTAATGTCTCTCGTTCCCTCTTCTCATTATAAAATGTGCATTGGTCTTCAGCGGTGCATTTCTTTGATTGCGTTTGTCCTCAGATCAATGTTGTTTCAGGTGAGCAAAATACTGCAAATGCAGTCCAGTTTCAGCCAGCGTAGCCGATTTGAAGTAGGTTTATACATTTGCAGTAGTTTTCCTGCTTTGAAGTTGTATGTGTGGGCTCGTGGGGGGTAGAGGGGGTTTCAAAGAGCAGATGTGCCTGTTGTATATAGTTCTGAAAAGTGACTTTCATTTTCAGGGATAGTTCTGGGGTTTTGTTTTGTATGGCGAAAAATACCTCAAAGTGACAGTAGACAGACTGTGCAATAAGAAACGAATCGCTCATCAAGGCCAATAGCAAAGCTCCTTATTCCTTTTATTTAAAGGAGTTAGTGCATTATATATTACTTAATTTTCACTTTTATTTATTTTTACTTGCGCAAGTTCAAAGGTATCAGTTGCACTGCATTTTGTCTTGATGGCAGCAGAGATATGAAAGAGAAGTTTGCAACTTCTAGCTCCTCTAGGTAGTTCCTCCAACGGAAGAGAAATGATAAGCCTTATGATTCTGGACATGCCTGCTTTTGTCATTGCTTAAAATTAAATACTATGCACAACTGTAAATAATTACTCCCATGCACTGACTTTGAAAGCAGGTTTCTAGTTTGATTAATGAATAATGCAAAGGTTAGAGAGAACCAGCAAGTGAATCAGAAGCGAAGTCCTGCTGCTAGACGAAAACCTATCTAGAGAAATGTACATGGCAATTTTGTCCTTTTCTATTATTAATTTTCAGCGTTGTATTCCTAAGAAATATATTACAGACCATTGTAATGAAAAAAGGTAGTGTAATTGGATAAATGGGACACTATTTATGCTTCATGATGAGGATTTTAAATCTCAAATTATACTTTTAAAGCTACTTTATTTCACATCAGCACAGGAACGGCATGAAATACATTTTGATCTTCGCAAGGCTGAATCTTTTTTGAATCGTCATTCTTTTGAGATCATCGTTGCCGTTTTGATAGTTCCTAAAGCAGGTACTGAGATCTCTTTATAGCAGCACCTGCTTTAATATCATACTTCTCTTTACAAGAAACAGCCCGTTTGTGTTGCTAGCTTTCAGCCAAATGAATCACAAAGGGCTTTACCAACCCTGGGCCTAATTTTTCTCTTGCTTGGGTGCAAATCAAAACCAGCGTCGCTAACATCAGCGCAGTTGCAGTGAATGCCCTCTACCTATTCCGGGGAGCAAGAAGGGAATCAGGCCCAGAAAGTACTTGGTTGTTCAGCGAAATGCAGCTACCTCTGGGGCAGAACTCTTGTAACAATTCCATAACAAATGGTAATATATTAACAGAAGGGTGGAAAAAGGGTGGGAGCAAAGCAGAATTGCTATTCAGATTTTATTCCTAGGGGTATGAAATAGCTTTCAAACACAATTTCACTGGATTAAACTCTCCTTTCCCCTGCAGCTTGTTTAAATGTGCATATTTTATATTACGATCATGAATTGCTAGTTTGCTTTTTCAAGCCTGTGAAGAAGACGAATCTGGACTTAACGCCTTTTCCGGCTGCAATTTTGTATTTCTTCCTTTCTTTCTCTCGCGACTCCAATAGGCTATCTGAGAACCAAAGCTGCTGAAAAGTACAGCAGAAACAGATCTCAGGCACATTTATTTTGCTCTCTGGAGCTGTAGATGAATAATGCAGTTTTGTTTTTGAGAAAGTCCTCGTGCAGCAGCAAACAGAAGACAGTTTGCAGGCATTACTTGAAAGCTGCAATTTGCCCCTTAATAGTAAAGGTTATTTAAAACAGAAACATTTGCAGAAAGTGAAATTCCGCTTCCTTCAGAGAGCAGAGCAGATGACCAGTTAGCTCTGAGATGTATATTGCTGTGTTTAAAGGAAGCAGTATATGCATGTATTAATAACCAAGAGGGTTGTGGCTTTTTAAATATTATTTGTATCCTTTCTTACGTGGGCAATAGCAAAGGTTGCAAGCAAGCGGTGCTGATTGATCACCTGCTTTGTTTAAACATCCTCTAGAAAAGCAACTGCACATCAAAACCACCTAAATAGCTCCTGCCTGAGAACCTTTCCGTTCGTGTGCACATCACCACGCTGACAGATGACAAAAAAGCCAAGGTGTGCACAAACAGGAGAGGGAGGCTTTACCCAGTGCTTAATTAAACACACTCCAAAATAGGTTAGTTTCCCAAGTAAAGATCTACCAAATCAGTTGCCATCTGCCTTAAAATCTGGTATCGGGCTACTGTGTCCGAGGCTGCTGAGTAATCCGTCCCTGTGTCAGGAGTCAGGCCGGAGTGGGACGGTTTGAAATCGCATTCACTGCAGTTGTTTGCTTATTGCAATTTTAATCTCGCGTGTCAGAGCACAGTATATTACCATTGTGCAAAGCCTGGGACTCACCAAGAGTTCAGACCCTGCAACTGTAATATAAAAGACATTTCCGTCAGTAAATGACATCATTTTATAGTACAGTTAAAAGCATATTCATTGTCAGAAATTCTTTTGCGTAAACGATCTCCCTCCTCCGTGCTCTCTAATCGAAAAGCCCATTTTCTTCAAAACTGCAGGATTTTGGCATTTCCTCCCGGAGCTTTCTCCTGATTTTTTGCTCTCGTTAGCAGCACCCACCTCAAGTCACCGTTTCCCCTAGATGAGGTCCCCGAGGTTCCTCCGTAGCACGGGGCCGTGCTGAGCCTTTCTCCCGTCATTTTAGCTCGCATCCCGATGAGGACATCACTCCCAGAGAGCAACTCCAGACTCACGGAAAAAAAAAAAGAAGGGAAAAAAAAAAAAAAGCTGTCAGTTGCTGTGGCTGCAATTCCCAACTTAGCAGCAGCGGAGGGAATGGAACTGTACTCTATCAATTACAGTTGGAACCAGAGGCTAAACACTTATTGTGTTAAGCTATTGTGCAGATCTTAAGAGCTCAAATGTTAAAAAAAAAAAAAGAAAATAAAATCATGTCAGCTAGCAGAGGGAAGAATAAGGCCTGGTTCTTCTAACGGATGACATGCTATTAGTAAATGCAGAGTAAAAGGATGCAAATTCTGTCTATTTTCTGCCTCTTGGATTGAAACATGTGTGTACCATATTAAGCTGAGAAAAAAACGGACCCTACTGATTTTATTATTAAAATAGCCCTTTCCACCCTCCCCTTCTCTCTCACATGAAAATATTTGTGAAATTTGTGAAGTTTTACCTCAAGAACGTGCTCATGCAAGCAGAGAGACATTTTCATCCATCTCTGAATCTGATACAGGAGTCAATTGGAAACACATTACACTCTCAGCTGAAGTCTTACATTTCATTCAGGCAAGAGCGGTAATTTTTCATTACCTGTTTAATTGCAATAATTTCCATGAGAGTGGGCCCAGCTCTTCAGCTCTTATTGAGCCCTTTGCCTCGGTGGGTAACTGGCCAGTGTGAAGACTGCAGATGTGAGACGGGGCTGTTTAGCTGCAAAACAAACTGTTACTGGAAAATACTTATAGTTAGTGTCGGAAGAGGGAGCGGATTCTAGCATTAAGCTTTTAAACACAGGCTGCTTTTGAAATCTAGGGAGATTTCTGGCAGTTAGCTTAGGTTGCTAATGGTTCCCCACTCTTTTCTGAAGTTCGTATGACTGATATGTTTTGCTTGTTCTGCTAACTGCCCTTCTGAAACGTGTTGCCACTCTCCGTGTTAATTATTGAGTGCTGTTTCTTGGTGATATGGTCTCACCTAAAAGCGTGGAGACTGTTTTGAAAATCAAAAGCCTAGATGTTTCATTTAGTTTTAGACACTAAAACCAGTTCTTTCTCATTAAGGTGACCTCTCTCTTGAGGCTGTTGGGTCTTGGCACCTAGTCATTTTTATCCGTGTTATAATAACGTCTTTTGCAGCTCAGAAATACCTTGAGAGTAAGCAGTGTATTTTTAAGTTTTCAAGGAGAAATGCATCACAGAAGCATGCTGTTTCCCATTAGATTTACGCTTCCCTCTTTAACTGTTGCAGCCTTGTCATTCATTACCTTGTGAGGTTTTTCAGGAGAAAAGAAGTGGAAAAACTGGTCCTCTGATCTAAGTGTTACATTAACTGTTTAGATTAAAAAAATGAAGAGAATCTTTGTTTCCCTAAAAGATTTTTTTTCCCCTTGCCCAAGGGAAAAAGGAAAGTCACAACAATAGTTGCAAAAGGACAGGATTAGATTGCGAAAAATACGTAGTTTATAACGTGCAGCGTGCGAAGGTCCTAGATGTTGGTGAAGTTCCACAGCCAAAGCAGCAGCACTAAATGCATTGGAAATAGAGGTGCTTTATAAACACACCCGCACGCGCCTGGGAGAGGGACAGCGATGCCCAGTTCTTAGTGATCTGTGCTGGAAATCTTGGCTGTTCGGAGCACTTTTCAGCTATTCCACCGATATTTGCCCCAGGTTAAAATTCCTATGATGTTAAGAGTTAAAGTCCTCAGTTTGTGTGTATTTCCTTTAAGCCCACAGTTTCTGGAATCTGGTGATTATTTAAGTGCCCCATATGCTTTTTAAAAGGAAAAGGTATTTTAAACCCTTTTAAACTAGAAAACTTGAAAAATTGCAATCTAAAAGCTATAAAAAAGTACCGCAAATCTCAAAGTTATGATTTTTAACATCTCATAATTTTCAGCAAATCTGCTTATTTTTGAGAGTGTCATTTGTGGTTTTTTGGCCATATTGCTTCTCACTGTTTCTCATGATGAACTGTGGCTTATGTTCATGTTTATATAATTATATACGTGCACGCACATAATACAGTAAACAAAACATGTAATGATTGAGTGGAGTTACCTGAATAGTAGCTCTGAATTTGTATTGCTGTAAACAAAGCAGTTTGGGCTTTGAAAGATCAGACCATTGGTTCTTGAGGAGTGGCTTTCAATTGAAGCTTCACAGAGATTGTTTTTTAGTGACAATTAAATCCAGAAAGTTAATAGCCAGTAACTGTTCTTTAATGCCTAAACACTTGCAAGACCTGTGAGGAATGCACAACCTGCCTTTTTTCAGATATAATCGGGCTTGGCTTTATTGAAAAAAAATACAACTAGCAACATTAATGCTGTATTTTTATTGTATTAATGTAAATGAGATGCTGACTTCCTTCTTTCATCTTCATGGCTTGTATCTTTACAGCTTTGTCTTATTCCTTTCCGTGTTTTTTTCTCCATGTGTTCTATAATCTATATTCTGCTATCGTCTAATGACACTGGGACTCATTAAAGATACTCATGATGCTAAAGAGACCTGGGAAGCACCCTTAGCTCTAGATGGTTGTAGAAAAGTAGGGCTACTCAACATGTAAAGAAAATCAACCCAGACCAACTTTTCCATTCCCATTTTGGATAATCCTTAACATAAATAGGTCAAATTAGAAGAAAAAACATGCAGGAAGAGCCATGTACTGGGAAAAAACAGGTCATTTTTAATATACATCCCTATCTGGGAAAGATGAAAAGCAATAAAGTTTTAAGGAGCTTTCTGGCTCTTCCTGCATCTCTCTCCAAAGACTCGTTTAATTGAAAAGCCTGTTGTGCTTGTTTTTATGCATGTAAAAGAGAAAAGGACCAATTTTGCACAAGGCCTAATATTCTTGTATAGTATAATAAGAACTCTTTCTACTTGCTTTTTAAGTCTCTCTGTTCATATAAAATTAAGACTCACTTATCTTAAATTGTAGTAAATCTCATCCAGTATTGCTTTCATAACTTCAAAAATGATATTAAATATTCCCAAAGCATCTTTGCTAGAGTGATATTTGGTCTGTTTATGTGGGATCACTGCAAAATTTCTACTGAAAAAGTCGAAGCATGCGATTCTTGTTTTTAATGAAAATAATTATATTCATTGAGATGCCCAGATAGGAGAGACTTTTATTAGTAAAACTTTGCTTCGAGCAGATTGGAATGAAAATCTAAATACACTGAAATGCAGTTCAGTGTGTGCAGACCAAAAGCATCTTTCTATCACTGATGATCTTTGGACTGGAACCCAAGTGACCACTTGGACTGAACTTATTTTTTGTAGAAAGGGAAGATTTTACTCTGAGCATTCTGTATATAAATAATTTTGTATAAAACAAATCACTGTCTCAATTCATTGGGCCGTCATTCATTTTTTTCTGTATGTGCAGGATCAACTCATTTAGTTTTTACACAGAGAAGAGCTGGATCTTTTCATGATGTCCAGTTATGCCATGAAGATAAAAAAATACTCTGCAGATGCTTTTGGGGGAAATGACCCACCCCATAACCTTTTTCTAGCTGGTATATTGGTCTACCAAAATTATTTTTATGTCTTTTTCAGCCACGTCATAACATTTATAAGCACAGGGAAGTAGCATTAAATTAACATGTGAAAGGAGAAGGAAGCTAAGTACTTATATTGATCATCTGTAGCATTAAATGCTAAAAAATTAAAAGCTTTCTAATGCTTTTGATTAGCTACATGGTTCCTGCTCATATACGTGTGCTTTGATAGGAAGTGGAGTAATATTTCTTCACACGTAACACCTTTCTTCTGAGGATTTCTTACTAATGCGATGTAGTCCTCAGAATAACCCCAGTAAAGTAGAAGGTTTTCCTCCCACTTCACCAAAGGGCAAAACGAAGCCTGGAGGTATTAGCCGGTTTCCTCAAGGTCAAACAGTGGCTTCGCTCCTGGCTCCCTGCTGGAGCCCTTGTGTGCTGGAACGGGCCGGGACCGGGCTGTGGAGCCACATTCATGCCTTGTTCACTGCCTCCTGAGGCCCAGGGGTTCCCGGGAGCCCTGTGAACTTCCAAGCCATGGGATCTTTCCTAGGGGATAGTTTCAGGCAGCGTAATTTAAGTTCCTTGACTTCCCTAGATTATCCTCAGATGCATTTTTGGCCTCTGGTAAGTGTCAGGACTAGAGAATTCACTTACAGTTAGTTTTCCGCCCACATCCTGTTCTACGTTTATTTTGTTCAGACCTGGGATCTAGCTTTCCATTTCTGACAATATATCACACATTACCCTGAGAGATGTGAGAAACCTCCTATAATTATTACTTAGCAGGACATGCATATTTCCCCACACACAGAGCGCTCCTGGTGACTGGAAGCTCCAGGCAATGAACTTTGATGCCCTGATTTTTGTAAGGCAACTTCTCCAGTTAAGTGTCTAAATCCTTACATAGGCATCTGAAAAGAGATCCATGTTTTCCAAAGGATTTAGCATTAGGCAATTTCCATTGGATCTTGCTCAGTTCTCTCTCTTGTGTCAAATGAATGGTGAGCCTAGACCAAGAGTAGTGTTGTTTTTCCAAAGTAGAAATGTATTTATTGCCTATAGAAGATGTATGATGCAAGTAATAGCCTATGGATTCACTAGGGATTGTTTATGCTTATTTTCACATGGTATTGCCTTCCAAGTGTAGTAATTTCAGCCGTTATATTGACAAGAGCTCAGAATAAATCTCGGGCAGTATAGCACTAACCTACCATACATGAGAGGCCGCTGCTGCCCTTGCTAACAGAGGCCCGATCCTGCCCGGCCAAGTCACCAGGTAGGGCTGCCTTCCTGGGAGCTGGGCCTTGGGAAGCTCTCCCATGGCTCCTTTTCATGTGCAAATTACTGCTTGCCTCCATTTCTGAACAGTAGGTTATTAGAGTTCATATGCAAATTCCCAGGACGGGAATTTGTCTCTCTTTGATAATTGATACAATAATATATATTTTTAGTGGTCCAAAAGTCCTTGAGCTTGAGCCTTGTATATGTAATTTATGTTCATTTCTTACTGTTATTAACTGTAATTTAGTTGTTGGCGCCTTTCATTGCCTTAGATTGAAGGGAGTGTCTCTATCCCATTGCCCCTCCACAAACAATGCCCTTTTAGGGTGCCTTATCCTGTATTCTCGCCCAGACGTTTCCTAGCCTGTCAAATACTGTCATTTTATTCCTTACAGATCATTCACAGAACGTCTCCTGTTGCACACACAAATAAGGAACAAGTGCAATCAAGATGCATCATCGTTTAGCATAACAAATAAAAGCCGATCTGTGCAGATTTCCCTTAAAGCATCTCTTAATATGTATTGTCAAAATGTCTAAAGATGTCTTTTACTCATAAGCGTTTAATTATTTGTGACAATTAAACTAATATTCAGAGCAGGGGAAAAAAAATAGGGTATTAAATATTTTCTCTTGTCAAAAGCTAACAAAACGTCACCTGACATAGCAAGCTCCCTCTGTTTGGGATTTCAGATATACTTTATTACTGAAAAAGCACTTGAACAAAATTCCAGAGCCTCATTTCACAACTCTGGATTTTGCGTGTGTTGTGAAAAAATACTATTTTTAAAACCAGAGCAAAATTTAAGGAAGTATCCTTAAAGCATATATCAGTTATGAGCATCTGAGCACTCAGTGTTTAAAAAGGAGTTGCTATGAGTTTTCACGTCTCACTTAGATTCAAGGCCAAGGTCCTCCCTGGATGAGTCGAGGACTCAGATCTGAGTTTGGAGTCCGGGCAGGTTATTCTTGTATATGAGGGAAACAGCTCAAATAAGAGTCTACCAGCCTGTGCTGGGTCTAGAGGTGTAGGGGTGTGCATGGATGGAGGCAAGATTGAGCACCCCAAGAAGAACCTTCTGCAGCCAACACCACGGCCGAAGGCTCGGAGCCTTCACCTGCCTTCGGAGCCAAAGGAAACCTGGGGAAGAGGAAGGGAGAGACCACAGAGGTCTTGAGAGTCCCAAAAGTCACCTGCATGATGGAGTGATTGCATCACTCCATCATGATGGAGCCTTGCAGAGCTGTGCACTCCACAGACCTTCATACTATGGGCACCACACTTCCCACCACCAGCGTCAGCTGGTGTTTTAGCTGGATTTCTGCAATTTCTAATGTTTCAAACTTAAACTGCTCAGAGCAACAATTTCTCTTATGGGTATCTGGGTTTCCCTTCATGAAATGTTCCTCCTGAAATTTAGGGAAGGATGTTGTTTGACAAAAATTACAAAGACGTACATTGGTTTGGGGTTTTTTATTTGAAGCTGTAGTACCGCTGTGCTTTCTAGCACTGACTGGAAACACTTCCAACAATATCTTCTGCTTTTCCTGAGCAAATCCACCCAAATTTGTCTGAGTTTTACAGGCCAAGAGTTGCCATTGACAAAGAATTTTAGCAGGGCACACAGCACTGCCTGTGTGTGCCGTGCCCACCACGCACTGCGTTCACGGTGTAATCACCTTCCCCTTAAACCCATTTGAGCCAGGGATACACAGGATCCCCCAGGGTGAGCGGATGAGTAAGAGCAGGAAGGAAAGGAGGATGTGGACAAGCAGCATGAGGGCAGGAGCAGAGATGTAAAATTATGAAGTCTCTGTTAAAAAAAAAATGCTTCCCTTTAAAGTATGGTCACTGTGAAGAGCAGGGGATGACACTTCGGGGTGCAGCTCAATTTCTGCCCCGGGTAGGTGCGGGGCCGGGGTGTTTACCTCATGGCTGCGCGTCTGCCGCCTGCTTTGAAGGAGCGGCCATGCAGGTGCTGCCCCGGCGTGATTCCAGGGCGCCCGCCCGCCACCTGCTACAAAACACCGTTAAAAGCGCAGGAATTGGTAATTCTTCATGAAGGCAGAAGCAGAGGTGGTGAGTAGGTCTCGGGCTGCACTGCAGTGATGCGGGCAGGGGTTGAGTAGAGCGGTGCAGTTGGTGGCTGGGGGTTTCCAGTGGATTTGGGGATATGAAAGACTGTAGCCATGGGACACCTGTGCTCGGGGCCGTGAGGGGCTGTGGGAGCAGGGCTGCGAACCCGCCGGCCTGCGGAGCAGGGCTATGAAGTGCTCGGTCCGGGGAGGGGGGCCACGAAATGGCCGGCTGAGGGGAGCGGGGCCACGAAATGGCTGCCCCCAGGTCTCTCCAAAAGAGATGTTCACCGCCTCGCACTGCAGTTAGGCTGGAGCAGGGCTGCTGTAGCATGAGAGATGCTCAGGAAAATACAAAGAGCAATGGCAAGAGTTTCCACCACAAGTAGCCATTTAGATTTAAAAAAAAAAAAGGAGCCCGTTCGGCTGTGACCCATTCTCATGCCACGACACGCAAGTGGTGAAGGGCTCGTAGGGTGTCCCCCCCGTCAGCAACTCATGGTTGCTTCAGCGGCAGCTCCGCCTTTGGCTTGATATGGGGAGGGTGGGGGATATTATACTTTATTTATTGCTGCATGGGATGGTTCTCCTCCAAAAGCAAATCTTTCTGTCTGGAACTGAGTGCCGAAAGTTTAGGGCGAGCAGGGAGGGCCGTCACCTGCCCCCCATCCTCCGCCAAGGAGGATAATCTAGAAAACAGGCACCCTCCCGTGGCTCCCGCGCTCTCCCCTCAGCGCCGTAGAGATTTTATCAGCTTGTGATTCAGGTTAAGCAAAGGTAAATCGTTTGGAGAAACATTTATGGGAGGGGTTGGAGGTGGGGGTGGCTGTTATGATATCTACATCTGTTTTTCCACTTGTTTGGATTCGGGACAGTTTACCTTAATCATTCCCAAACGTCTCTGCTAAAATTCCGTCTTTCGTTTTTTATCACCTATGAGGCACAGCCGGGCAGGTCGTCCCTAGGTCTGTGTCCCCTACACCTCTGCCGGCAATAAGCGTGCGCTATGGTGAAATACTTAAATCTGTTGTTAGCATGAATATATTAAAAGCTTCTTTCTTGCATTTGTCCTCTTTCTTGATAACTGCTTGTCAATACTCCGTTTCTGTTAAAATGTGGTATTTTCAATGCACAAAGTATATTCAGGGATACTGCAGAGTGATTATGAGCTTCTGCGAGGAAACAAGCATCTTGCCGCCATTATCCTATGACTGGGAATGTTCTAATACATCACATCTATATAATTTAACCTAATTTTTTTCTTTCCTTTTTTTTTTTTTTTTCAGTGATGTAATGGGGAGAGTGACCTGGACTTTGTAAAAGTTCCCCTACTTACTTCAGATTCCCAAGGGCAATGTAACATTCTAGACAGTGTTTTATATGCCCTGATTAAAACGTAGCATATTTTTGCATTTCCTGTGCAGTGACCTGTTAGTGCTCAGAGACAGAACACTTAAGGAACAGTTACAAGGAGACATTTCCAAATGTGCCTAATATGTGAGAGTTTTTATAACATTCTTATTTCATTTGAAATTGCAGCTACAGCAGGAACCATTCAGATGGCGCATTGATTTAACTTTTTAATCCACTGTTTTGCTACGTCGAGTAAAATAAATGTTTGTTTTTAGCTCTTTTTTCTTTTTTTTTTTTTTCCTTTTTTCTTTGCTAAAACTCGTAACTACTTTCTTTAAGCTTGGGATTCTAAAGGGAGCCACATTATCTGAAATTTAAAGCTTGCTTTTTGTAGCCGCTTTCTCACAACTCCCCCAAGGAAAAAAAAAAATACAAAAGTACAACTTTAGCAAAAAGGGCTTTTATATCTCTATCAATTATAGAAACACCAGCTGCAGTAGATTACAAATGTGTTTGGCTGATTGTGATGTTGTGTGGGGAAAACTGACACAGGGAGCTGGATTCGGCTCCCGCCGGCACCGCGGGCTGTCCCACGGCCCCCGGCCGCCGCGCTCGGCGCTGTCAAAGCTGGGGTGGGCAAGGCCGGGGGCTGGCGCTCACCCTGCACGTTGCCTGTTGCCAGCCCTGGCTGCGTACTTGCATACACATCCCGGTGCTAGGAAAAAAGAGTATTTGGAGCTGTCGAATCTGACTAGCGGGGCTAACTGGGTGTCATTTTTTGCATGTGTTTTTCTGCAAGCCGCAGCAAAAGCAAAGCCCATCCTTCTGTAGCCTAGGCTGGAAACCTCTGGGGAGGGTACTCAGGTTATTGTTGCTCTATATTTTTTATATCCAAGAAATTTTGTTTGCTTTTCCTTTCTTGAAGAACAAAAAGGGAGGAAAAGATCCCACACAGCAGAAATCACTGTTTGACAAGCCCCAAATGGTGGAGTAGTTGGAAGCCATGAAGACAAAAATAAAATAAAATAAAAAGCTATATCAAGACAAGATGGATAAATTGGTATTTTGGTGTTGTTGAGCTCAAGAAAAATGAGTTTGCCAAAAAGTTTGTGCAGGTCCTATCACCTCACTAATATCCTTGGGTAAAAGGGTAGCGACTTAACGGCTTTCAGTTGGTCAGTGCCTCGGTTACCGTTTCATTTAGCTCCTAGTCCTTGGAGTGGCTCTGGGAGTTCGTGGTTGGGCCCTGGTTTATTTTAACATAGAGAAACTGACATATCAAAGTTCTGTGTATATTCTACAGCGAAAATGCAATTTTCTATTTTCATTTAATCCCAGGAATGTTGGCATTTTCCAGGCTGTCAAACAAATGAGTGCATTGGAGGACATTTAGATGTGTCTGTCTAGTTCATCTATCTAATCTACTTCATTTCTAATGTGCCCATCACCCTGGTGTCTAGGTAGAAAGTATCTGTCCCTGTTTTTTCTTTGTGTAAAGAAACAAAGCTTTTATTGACTGTGGTAACTTAATTGACTCCTGAGAGCTTTCCGATTCATCTGTAAAAATAAAAACAAAAACATTTTCAGAGAAGTGATTCATTTTTGCAGTCTTACTCAGAATTTCCTTCCTCTTCTGAATGTTGTTTGGCTAGCTGGTTATTGTTGCCTTGTCTAGAAAATGCTGTATTTTAGAGGTGTTGTATTAAAATGGGGTTTTACCTGAGTCAGCGGTGACTCAAAACTCCATTTGGCGACTAAAGGGAAATTCACTCATGCCCTCTAACTTCCTCTCGCTTCCCTCTGCAGAAACTGCGTTCATTTACTAAGCCACCTTGTTTAGCAGCTGCATCTGTTCTATGACCCTTTGCCATATAAAACATAGGTAAAAGGTAATAAAAAGTAATAGAAATTGTAGCTTCAAAATTATATGTTCATTTGGAAGCGCTGGTTTCTGTTAAATTTAATTACTTCTCTCTTCCAATTAGGTAAAAATGCATCGTAAGGCATAAGTGAGGAGTTTTAAAAAAGCAGAGGCTGGAGGTCTCTGTTAAGGCAAAAAAAATAATAATAAAAGGGGGGAAAGAAAGCGGTCGTGCGCGGGCTTCGCCGTGTCTGTGGGCGCCCGCCGCAGCAGGGCCCATGGGGCACGGGCGCCCCGATGGCTGCGTGCCCAGGGCGATGCTGG
>NW_010587954.1:331360-365655 GCF_000705375.1 Tinamus guttatus
ACCCATAGTTAATAATCAGTTTAATATGCGGTATGCATTTATTCTTCAGCAGTCAGTCCAGGTGGCAGGAGCCAGGAGTCCACACACACTTTTCTTGTCCCCCACAACTGTCCTTTCCTGGGGCCAGAGTCCAGCTGAACATCAGCCTTGAGTTGAGCACTGCTGCTCTGGATTCGCACCGCTTGGGGAATGACTTTAAACCTGGATTGCTCTTCACTGCATCCAAGTTTAGGATATTTAGGTCTGCTTTGCTGAAAGGTGCTAACATAATTTATTCTGGCTTCGCTGACAAAACCTTAAACCAGTTTCAGATGGGCTCAAGATTTGCTGTTTGATAATATACCAAATGTCACATCTAAATTCAAAAGTCAATTTTATAAGTCTGTGGCAAAGGCTACTGTTTAGGTAAACACATGATACCTTATCTGACTGTGTCAGAGAATATCCCAGTGTAGATTTCCAAAGTACTGTGGGAAAGTTCGTACTAAATTTAATAGGGATGTATTTCAGCCATATGTGTTTTAGCCACAGAGCTTTTCATTTAAATAAGTCACATTCACAACACCTTGAAAATATGCCTGCATGCTTATTTTTTCTGAAATTCTTTTCCTTCCTGATCTGAAGAAAAGTTTGTTTTATGGAGTGCAGATGTTTTTTGGCTTAATGCATTTTTATTCACATGTTTTAGCTTTCTTCAATAATTCTTAAGTACCCTTGGGGATTCCAAAACGTGTAATTGTCCTGATAGTTCACCCCAAGCCCTGAGATGGCTTCAAGCTGGTCTGGTTTTCAGCTGGTGGACGTGGCAATGGCTAAGTATATTTCTGATGAGCCATTTATTCTACATATTTCTAAGCCAGTGTCTTAGCAGTATTCCTAAAGATTTCTTGCCTAGATTTGGCATATTGAGCCCTCCAATAAGTGAGCAATCAAAGGTCAGGGAGACACCAACCTTGCAAGGAGCTGACCCACCAAGCTGGGAAGGAGAAATCCGCCTGGAGAGAAGCTAGGATGAAGCGTTGCTTATGCATGAAGTATCATTGGATGTCCATATAATTTTTGCTATTGTTTTGAAAAATGACTTTTTATATTCAAACCCTCCAAAGTATTTAGATTTGGAACTACAAAATGTTGGAAGCTGTGGAAGAATTTATGAGTTATTTGGTCTGTAGTGGTCCATCAAATGCCTTTCGAAAGGTCTGATGTGGAAAAGTATGATAAACCTGTACGTTTGTGTTGAGGCTGTTCTGAAGGAGGAGAGGAGCAGACTGCGCTGCACAAGTTCAAATGGAAAATTATCGTTTATGCAGGAGGGGTCTGTAATTACCAGGAAGGTATGCAATCTTGAGAAAATAAAGTGCAATAGATATATACCTAGATCACATAACATTTGCTACAGAAACAGCCACTTAAGTTCACACCTTCTTGTTTCGCTTTGACTTTAAAGTTTGAATAAATCCCAAACTATAAGGCCAATGTCTTCTGAAATTTCCAAGATTCATCTGCTTTTGATACAAAACTATAAACCATAGATTGACTTCACACTTCATAATGAAACTCCAGACTCAGTGAATATTTGTGCTTTTTGTTTTATTGTAAAAGCTTGCCTTCCTGTATGAGTATGAAAATACTACTTTTACCCCTAAGGCTGAACTCACATGAACTCAATTTAACAAATTCTCTTTAAATAACTTTTTCAGTATTCTCTGAGTGCTGCTGCGAAAGAAATTGTGATGTGAGTAGTAGACTATGAATTCCCCCAAAGAGGAGAATGCACACACAGGCAGGCAGACACAGGCACGTTTTTGTGGTAGTTAACACTTTTCAGAAAGAATCCCAAACTAACTAATCCAAAACTCTCTTACAATACTGAAAAGGGACTGTATTTAGTAAGACTTTAATAAGAGGTTTCAATGGTACTAGCAAGGAGCTACACTGAGATGGGATGAAGGAACCGACTGCTGGTCAACCACTTTTTAATCTGGCTCCGTTGCCCTAGTTTCTCTCATGTTAAAAATTAGTTCATATTCCATCGGAGCTGACCATCAGTTCCAATACTGTATCTTTACAGTCATTTCCCCAAATTGTTCTTTTGGGCAAGAAATCTAATAACAAATGTGGAAAATCAAGTGTGAACGAACTCCTTCCCTAGGCTGTCTTATTGAAATAACATTTCATGCAAATAATCTCATTAGTGTAAAGATTTTGTTCCTTAGTTTCTACCAGTAACTTAAGTTCACGTGATTGAGCTCTGGTCTCCTGCAGAAGAGAAGGGGATTTGCAAGGATGACCACCAGAAGATGCAGCATTAGCTAGTGAGGAAGCAGCAAAACCCGCGCCGGTTCCGAGCTCGCCAGGCATCTTTCAAATGTTTCACAAGCAGGAAAAAAAATAGATCTAATGATAAATAATAATGCACTGTCTCCGACATTAAAGGACATCATTGGCTCTCTTCTCTATGGTGTAAATCAATGTAATGTGTGAATCCTTTAAAAGTAACATGGAATTTAAAATGGAAAATATGAGAACCTAGTAGAATTACTGCTAAAATCATCCGTTTATTATCTAGGTGTGCTTAATAGCCTGCTAGCTGATGAAAAATCATTTGCTAACCCCAAGGAATGGTTCATTTTCCAACTCAATCACTCAGCCATGCATTGGCCAGAGCTTTTAAAAAATATACCATGTATTACTTCTGTCAATGTCTGGAGATAATTTATAACAGCAATAACTTCCATTAACACACCTACTAAGCAGCTTAGTTAGAACAGGTAAGATTTGCGGATGGGCTTGAGATGTTTAAGTAGCACACCAATTATTGACCAATGATTCCAGCATTTTAAAATGGGCTTTGGTTGGCCAGAAATAATTCATTTAAATAGTAATTAATAGGCTCAGTTGCTCCGTGGTAATCAAGATGCTGCATACAGACTGGCAGCCTTGTTTCTTGTTTGCATTAGGGCAACCTTACACAACTCTGACATAACAGCACCCCTAATGGAGCAGCATAAAGGAGACCTTAACATAATTAGAGTCAGGCTCTCTATTCCCTCATTAATAAATATTTGGCACTTCTGTAACAGACCTTTCCGTGCTTTGCAAAGCTCTCGCCGGAGGAGCCACATCCAGTTGTTCTTCCTGTTAGCAGCCAGCCCGGCTCATTCCACACTCGGATTCCCGACACGTGCGGGATGGTGCGTGCCGGTTCACCCCGCTCACCCCTCGTGCTCGTGTGTAACCTGCCCTCTTTGGCCAAGGGAAGCGCCAGGTTTGTTTCCTATCCGCAGGGAGCTGCGCACACACGGCCACCAGCTGCAGGGCTTGGGCTGAGGACAGGGGATTTATGGATTCGCCGCGAGCGCGAGGGATCCCCCCGCAGCCGCCGCCTGGGACGCTCCGCTCGCCTTGCGTTCTCCCGGCAGCAAGAGCTAAAATGGGCAAAAACTGACCCTACGGAAACCGAAAAAAGGTTTCTTTCAGTTTAACTCACTGAACTGGTTTCCCCAATTGGGTCAGGTGCTCACCAGCACTGAGGCCAAGGAAAGGACAGGAACGTGAGACGGGGAGCAGATCTGAGGACATGGAAAATGCAATTAACCATTGCATTATAGCCATTAGCCATTGGATTGCTTAGCTGCTCCTGAACAAATGCAGCCTCCTTAGCTTGTATTTAAAGATTGGAGGCACACCAAGTATGCCTTTGGTAAAGCAACAGCTTTTTTATACACACAAGGGTTCCGTTATGGTGTTTTTAAAGAGCATCTCAGCTTGAAGTTTAACAGAAAATACTTTTATATTCTGAATATATGCTTTTGTCCCTTTGATAACAGATTAACTATTAGTGAAAAAAAAAAAAGGAAGAAAAGAAGAAACTAAACCTTGAGCATCAAATCAGATCTAAAAAGATATTTGTTTCTTACTTCTTTGGACAAGTGCGTGTGTTTTATCTCTCAATGCAAGTCAAAGATGCTTTTGGAAATGTGCGAGGTTTGTGCCGAAGGGGGACAGCGTTGCGGGCGTTTGATGCTGCGGTCCCATCGGTTGGCTGCGCGCTGTCGCTGTGCTTAATTGGTAAGCGCTCCACATTAAGCCATGTGCGTGCTCAGGGGTTCAGGGATCATATTTTTTTCAGTTTCTTGAACATGATTACACTTTTTATAATTTACATTTTTAGCCACTAACAGTGATACATTATATTTAGAAAATGAGATGCTCTGAGTGTTAGCAAGATGTGACAGTGACAAATCTTATGAACGTTAATACTGAAACCCATCATAGTTCAAGTTCCACTTGCTGTATTATAGCTTAGGCTGAGGTTTGGGAGGGGGGAATGTTCTAGTTATCAAGTTGTCGTTGTTCAAATGCCTGTTTTTCTTTGCTCAATTTAAAAACAGTATGCAATTGTAGAAGCTGTATTTAGTGATTATGAAACCTTTAGGAAAAAAAGGAAAAAGAGAAAGTCAAAGTCACTTCCTCAAAGGTTGCAAATAAGTCACCAATTTGCAGTTTTCTGCAGCATGTCCTACATACTTTTTGTACGTGCGGAGTACGTGTGAACTCATAGCTGATGCCTGATCAGAAAAAAGAGAAATCTTGAGCTCCTTGAGTTTGTACCACTAGTGTGAGGTGTCTGTCAGAGTTTCTATTGTGATCACCCTTGCAGGGATTTATCACTCAGCTCTAATACCTGGCTCCAGGCTAAAAATCGGCATGCAAGAAAGCAGATTTGGTTAAAGATAGACTGAGGCTGCAGAGCTGGGGAAAGTGCGTCCCCGGCTCCGGAGTGTGTTTGCTGCAGAGCTCCCGAGCGGCAGCTGCGCTCCCCTCTGATGCGTCCCCTCGACATCCCTCCGTGTTCCCGTGCATGCTGTTCCAGAGAAAGCAAAGGAAAAGCCTTTCTGCCAAAAGGTGCGGAGCCTCTGGGGGGCAGCCCAAGGTCCCGTCAATATTGCACGGCTCGGGATTCAGCGTCATACACATCGACACGTTAGACCATGTTGCTCTGTCTAGTCAATCATCCATACATTGTGAGAGGACTGCAGGCATCACTTGGATGAATACAAGAGGGAAACTAGGGAGCCAAACATGTATATTGATGGGGAAGGTCTGGGCTCAGACACATGCCAGCTACACACACGCAAGTTAAAGGTTTAATCTAGCCGGCCTACCTTTGTAATGCTCGCAAGCACAAGGGAGCAGATTGAGCGCAGAGTGGAAGCGTTAGCTCTGCACAGTTTTGGTTTTAAGGGAGGGAGAGGGTCGTAAGGCCCTTAACATTATTTTGACCTACCATTTTTTATGTTAATAGTTCTTGCATGTCGTTATCCCGTGCTATAGTGCATGCGAATGCGTGAAACAGCCTGGCCCTTGAGCTGGCGTTCAGGGTTCGCGTTGTGGGTGTGCTGTCTGCATGGATTTAAGTTCAGTTAGAAGCTGTCTCAACATATTCCATCCCAACCCATCGATCTTTTGTTTTGAAAATGATAACAAAATTCAACATTTGTTTTGTGATTTTTTTTCAAATAGAGAATAATTGCAATAAACAGTAAAACATGCTAAATGTGCAGACTGTAGATGCTAGAATGATTTCTGAGTATTTGTACATTGCAGTGACTTTGGTATTAGTTGACACTGCTAGATAAAGGCAGTAAAGATATATCTACTTTGTCAAAACTGGTGTTTCTAGCAACCAAAGTTGGTACCTTTTGTCTACTGCAATCTATCAAGACTGTGTTTCAGACTACAAATTTTTCTAGGAGGAAACAAAGCAGATAGCATCCCTTAGCAGGCGTAAGTCCAACAAATGTCAAATTCTGAGCAACATTACTTTGTGTCTCTATTTAACATTAAAGCTGATGGCTTTTTGACAGGTTTATAGCTGACAACTTCCATAGCCAGTCATGCAGTACAATTATGTTTGAGCTAATTTGATGAATCAACTTGATGTTCTATAGTCCCAGTTGGCTTCAATAGCGTATGTGCTCAATTTTCTGCTGGAGGTCAAAAATAAGCTTTGAAATTTGGCTAATCCCATCACATCCGCAGAACATGTCTGGTAGAATAATCTTTGGACATGAAGTCTTGACTAATGCCAGAAAGAGGAAGGAAAACTTAGTAATTTCATTAGCTCCATCAATCATAGAGCGTGCAGGCACAACAACCGGGGGTCTCATGTCCAGCAATTTCCTTGTGAGCTTTCAAATGCTGTGATGCTAGGGTGGGAGGAGGAACATGCCTCAAGCCTAGGTCATGTTCTAGAGGAAAATGGGTCTTGTTGTTCTCTGTTGAGAACAAATGCTAACTGAGTGGCGCAGCGAGGGAGGATGACAAGTTTTTCTGGTTGTTTCTTTCCTGAAGAGATGGGTTCTGCCCTCCTTGCTGATGTAGCAGTGCTGTGTTAGGAATGACTGAGCCACATTGGTTTGGGATTGGCTATTCTTGGGGAAAAATATTACCAGCCTGAGATGTATCTGAGATGATTGGATCTCAGGTAGTGAAAACACTGTAATTGCATTGAAATCTCTAACACAAGCTTTACCAATTTTCCTCAACTGATGGATTTGGTCCTTATTCATCTTTTAATGTGTTTTAGACACAGAAATTTCAGCTTAACTTGGTGCTGGCCCCTTTGGGCATTAACAGTGCTCAGAAGTGGAATGGAAGCTTCAGCTTAGCCCGGGGAACCCGCACCCAGCTGGGTACGGCTGCGTCGTGTCCCACTTTGTTCAAGCCCAGTCGTGGTCACTTGAGGATGCCGCGTGGCTCGGGGTGCCCACAGCCAGCGCTGGGGACCGGGGTCAGGTGGGAAGAGAGTCGTTGGTCCCTTGCTTCCTCCAGGACCAAGAGGAGCCCAGTCCTCTGCAGGACCCAGGACACCCATGGGTGGCTGCGCCGAAGGGAGCAGCACGGAGGCCAGGCCAGAGAAGGGCAATGAGGGAACCTGCTGGGGCCCCTCTCTGCTTTTCCGTGTTTTAAACCTATTTTTAGCTTTACGCTGGTGCAGTTGTCAGATAACCTAAAAAGTCATATAAAATCAACCATATATGTGTGTAACGCGAAGGCCACTAGCATGGCCTGATGCAGATTTCCCCTCTTCTCCTGAATAAAGATAGTTCAGCAGCACTCAAGGCAGAACAACTCCTCATTTAGGCTTTCTAGATCCCACCTAACATTTCAGGGTCTTACTTAGAAAGGTATCTTTTTCATGCACATACATACATATATATACATATATATATATTTGCACATATGCAGTTTGGTATGTTTTGCACATATGTAGTCTGGTGCCACACCTTCCATTTTGCTTAGACACAACCTCCCCAAAATGTAGTTTTATGCAAAAGCCATTCCCTGTTCTAAGGGGCAGGCTCCTAAGAGAGCTTTGCCTCGTGGATGGAAGGTCTGGGTTGGGTCAGCGGCTGCTCCCCGTTGGTGGCCGGGGCTGTGCAGGGGGCTGGAGCAGGGACAGGAATAACCGCCTGAAAGCGGCGTGGAGGGAAAACGCTTAAAAAGACGCTGGGAAGCTAAAGCAGAGACTGTCGGTAGCAGGGGCCCTTTAGCACCTCGGGGGATTTCTCATGGCCCTGGTGGCACCGGCAGGACCCGCTGCAGCCCCAGCCCTGCTCGCTCCCTGGCTCCAAAGCGCAGCATGGAGCTGCATGAGCCGGGACCACGGAGCTCTGCTTACCAACAGCACGCACTGAATCACCAGATTGGATGCAAGGATGATATTTTCTATATATTTTCTATATATATACGTATATTCACACATATATCTATCTGTGTATATATACATTTCCACTGATAAGATCTGAACTATTACTGGGAACTAGATTAGCAGCAAACAGATCTAGGGTCTGTTTTCCTTTTTTTGCTCTGAGTCGTAATTTACAGTACATCAAAGGGGTGGATTTTTAAGAAACACTTTTCGTTCTTAACTTGAATTTGTAACAATATAAATGATTTACAAGGAGAGACTCATTTGATAAGGAACGGCACAAACTCTGAACATTTATATGAATAAGAAACGATTCTAATGAAGACTGCAGATACGACTTTTTCCCATCAACATTTCAGCACATTGAATTCCTTATTTTTTTTCCAAGTCTGCTGTACAAAGATGTGTAACATAGCCTAGGTTCACCTTTGCCTGTTGGTAACAGATTGTTCTCTGTGCATTCATCAGTGATGTTCCTGCGGTCAGCCTGTTTTCCCGAGCTTTGCCAGGGTGCTATTTCCACTTGCTTTTTTTGGGCGTTCGGGTATTTAATGAGAAGCAGCAGCTGACGTGGCCTGAGCTGCTCTGGGGCGAGGGGGCTGCGGCGCTTGGGGCACCGGCGCAGCCTCCTGCTCCGTGTCCTGCTCCTGCTCCGTGTCCTGCTCCTGCTCCTTGTCCTGGGCACGGCGCCACGGGAGCAGCCCGGCCCGCGCTCCCTCCTGTTATTCCCAGCGAATCAGCAGATGTTTCTATTATCAGTCCGGGAACTTCGGCCGCTGTTGTGGCTAGTCCCGAACCTCCACCAGCCCCGGCACAGAAGCATGGCAGAAATTTAAAAATAAACAGGTTGGTCTCACCAATTTGTCCCTGCAGGCATTAAAGCTCTGTGCTTAGCAGTGCTTCAGCACCTTATTGATGATAAGAGAGGGAAATGACATTCTAGCGTGAAAATCCCCTGAGTTTTAATCAGCCTGAGTCTTAAGGGGCTCTTGTGTTTTTGCCTCCATTTTGCTTCAAACTTTTCTATGCATTAGTTCGTGGGAAGTTGGAGACCTGTTTACTAGGTAATCTGATCAACGTTGTGACTCACCCTACATTAAAAGAAAAAGAGGAACAAAAGGAGGCGGGGAGGAGGAAAGAACTTTCTGCATTAATGTATTTATATTCGTTGTGAATGAAGAGAGAGAATTTGCTTCCAGAAAATACCTATTTGTTTTATAGGCATGAGATAAAAATCTGCCTCTGTGCAGGGATCATCCTGGCGTGGTTTTCCTGGCGGTTCCCTGCCGTTCCAGGACACTTGCAGCACTGCAGTGACTCCGGTGAAGGGGCTGGAGTTTGCTCCGGGTTGGGCAGGGGTGTCCCCGGCCCGAGCTGGGCGAAGGGGAACGCAGAGCAGCACAGGAGACCCCACAAGGACCTTCCTGAGCACGAGTGCAATGTGAGGCTGGGTTAACCATGAGGAGAAACACATCTGCTGTAGCAGAGGGGGGTATGCATTACTCTCTCGGCTTACCTGCTCATAAAACATTATGCATTTGAAATTAGAAGCTTTCCTGAAGCCATGTGCTGAGAAATCTGAAGTCGAGTCTTAACAACCATCAGTGGCTTAAGAAATTAATATTTTCTTAATAATACGTATTGGATTCTTGCCTTCTATTATTAGAGCTTGCAGATTCTTGATTTTCCCTGTGACCATAAGCTCTACATTTTTTTTTTAATGAAATATGAGATCCGCACATAACAACAGGACTGGAGGAAATGAGCTTTTAAGACAAGCACTAACTATCTTGAGACTAGTGATAAAATAAATAGAATTGGCTACACTGAAAAATGGCCATGATTTCACACACAGTCTCTGCCCAGTTACACGTCTGATTTATGTGCAAGTACCTCAGTTGTGCACACTAAAAACAGGGGAACTGCATGAGCAAACGGCTCATCAGGTACGTTTGTGGACAGTTATCCATCCTGTCCATGCACCCGTAGGATGTTTTGCCAAGGCCATTGCAGATTCTGTGTTTGCAAATTTGTCCAGTAATAGTTGGCCAAATATTTGCTCTCTGCAGCTCCTCTTGCTGTACCATCATATTCATTGCAGGCTGCTTTGGCGCTCGTGTTCAGCGCAGTTGTCCTTTGAAGAGAGTCATAATGCAAACACACCACAGAACGAGTTGGCATGTCTTCCTGTTCAGTGCCCCGTTACACATGTCGGAAAGGAGAACTCTGGCTGCACAGGAATTTTGGATAAGCGGATCCTGTTCAATTTGCTGCTGCTGGTCCCAAAACCAGAGCACACAAGCACTGTCACTGGTGCTGTCCCCTTGGCACGGTGACATGTGCTTACAGGGGGATGCACATCCTCTTGCTCGGAAATGTAGGCACCTAGTGACCCAAACATGCCCAGACTACAACCTAAAGATCTGGTTTTATATCAGATTTTTCTTTCCTAACTAATCTGGAACATCCTATCCCATGAAAATAAAAATACATACTGTGTTTTTAAATTCTCAGCACCATCTAACAATATTTTTCTCTTTCTTTAAAACAAAAAGGAAAACAACTTACAAATTTATTCTGACTTAAGTAAGCTCTAGAAGTTACAGAGAGCTGTGCTCATGTCTAAGGACAGAATTTGAACTTAAGTCCTTCAAAACCCCATATGGTAATTCTTAAGTTCCCTTTTTGCATATGTAACTAACAGATGCTGCAGTGTCTTCGCATTCCTTCCATACCTTCCAAAATACGCACAATATAGGCAGCCATTGTAGGTCTGGAGATTATATCTGTCAAGACTGGCTGCACGTGCAAGAAACATGACGGTAAAATATGTGGCAAGTATGGGAATTGCACGAGCAACAAGTTCTGTACTTGGACTCATGGAATGAGTGTGACGTTGGCCAACTGCAAAGTTGATACATCCAGGAAACAAAGTCTCTTGGCCCAAGGAAATCAGATGATACCAGTATATCAGCTACTGTTGAGTTTCTTTCCACGTTTTATCTGAACTGCTTTTTATTAGAATGATCAGCTCTCAGAACAGCCAGGGAGATAATAAAGCAGCCTTGAGGCTGCAGAGCAGCTCAGCTTCTCCTCGGGGCGCTTTTCAGCTCTGCATGTTTTGGTGTAACTGTATTGATATCTTCCCAAGACAAAATACTCACAAAGTAGAAAATACCAGAGCTGATGATAGTTTTTGTACTTCTAAGAAGGTTGTGGCAGTAAGGAGGGCAATGGCATTATTGTTTTGTACTCTTGGGTCTTTCTGAATCTTCCCTGGGATCTTTCGGGATTTTGACCACGTGATATTCTTTGGATGCCACTTTAATTAACACTTTGTCCAGCCACTTCACCCTGAATGTGATCACGGGCATCCTTGTGCAAATAGGAGAGGTGCTTCCACACTGGGAGAGTGTTTGCAGTCTGAGGAGCAGTCTTGTCTGCTTTGTGCGCTTTTTTGGGGGAAAAAAAAAATAAAAAAGGGCTTATCCACCTGCTCTTGCTGTTCTGCAGCAGTCCCGGCTGCGTCCCTGGCGCTGTGCGCGCGCGGAGCGTTTTCTGCTTCCGCAGCCTCCGAGCTGCTTCCTTCTGAGCACGGATTCGCAGGCAGGGCGGCTCTCAGAGGCCTCGCAGAGGTTCAGGGGGTTTTTATATTACTTTTCTGATGCCCTTTACTGGAGCGGCCGGGGCTGCGCTGAGCCGGGGCCTCTCCGCGCACCTCGATTCCCCTCGAGCAGAATTTACACCCTGGCCAACACAGGGCACCTTGATCTCATTTTGTTGTGTCTCTTCATGACTAACAGCCTAGACAGATACGGATTTCTGAAGACTATATTCAACTCAATTTTCTGAGTCAGAAAAAACATGTTTGTTTCTTAGTTACTGTATGTGCTTCTCTGCTGACTTGAAATGTATTCCGTAATCCCATGCATATGTGATTTCTTTCTTGGTACTCCAGAGTGCACTCTATAGATAACACTTTCATGGTATTTTAAATTCCTATATCCTGTCTGTTTTCAGAGAAATGAATATGATTTAACCTTCTTTAGAGCAAGGATAAACTTTGAAATGAAAACTAACATATGGCGGGTATGTTATTTTTATAACTTTATTTTATAATTTCTGAGCTGATTTTGAGCGCTGATTATTATTTCGCCAGGAGAAGAGGCTGTGGGTGCGACTGCTGCAGTGCTCCTCGTGCTCAGCGCTGCAGGGTTTGCTGCAAGAGCAGCCCCCGAAGGGTCCGGTGCGCAGGGCTGGGGATGCTCCCTGCTCACCCCGCACGTGCCCATTCCAGGAGAGCCTCTTAGTCTGTCACTTAAAGCTGGCACTAAATTCCCTCGCACTTTTTTTTTTTGTTAAATATACTGCCTGTCAGACTGCGTTATATTTCTTCATGATCCACTGCATTTCTGTGTGTTTCCTTGAGGAGATCCTCCATACTCTGTCAAGAAGCCCCTTTTCTCCTTCGCTCCCTTCTCCTAGCTGCGCTTTTTGCTTTTTCTGCTTTTGTTATAACCCACAGTTGCAAACACCAGATTCATCCCAGAGATCCCCAACTACTACTAGCTTTCCCCAGTAGAAGAACCCATAAAATCCTCTTACAAATCAATTCAACTGGATTCCAGAATTTCTGTTGAATATAAAAAGGAAGAAATCAGAAATAAAGCAAAATCCTAATGCAGTCTTCCACCCAGAGAAGAGGCAAATACTTCAAAGCAGTTGGTGTACTCGCTCTGTCAGGGAAAGCAGGGGTGGGTACATGTGTATGTACTGTAAAAACATGTGAGGAATCCATTTGCACATTACTATGGAAATTTTTCCTCAAACAAAAACTTCAAGTAAAGGCGCCTAAGTGTTGCAGACCCTGCCATTTCATCTCCTGTGTGATGTTGTCTCTATTCCCAGCAGACCCCAAGAGTACACCTCAACTTCGCTGCTTCTGCATACAAATATTTGTCTGAAATATATAGTACATTGTAAGGTCACTCGCAACTATGCCTGGAAAAATCACACAAAAAAACTGAGCAAGTTTTCACAATTGAAATTAAGTAGGTCAGGCTTCCATCGAGCTTGTCTGGTAATGTGCTCTACAAGCTAATGAGATCTTGAGAGAAGAACCACATGTAGGAGGTTGCCAAGGTGAGCATACATCCTCATTACAAACCAATGAACAGGACTAGCAGCCTCTGATTTTTGTTTTATCTTTACCCAACAATGTGTTCTAAAAATGCTTTACTCTGCCTACAATACTTGCTGGAATGGGGAGAAATGTGTTATGAATGTACTTAACTGCTCTGCTGATTACCAAACGTATCCCTTCATCTTAATGGGTGGGATGACCATGCATATATACTTAGGTACTTACATTTCATTTGTATCTTGAAGTAGATAAGAAAGATGCGTTAAATGATTATAACGTGCAGGATATGATGTTTATCCCATAGCTGATTATAGCAGAGGTGAGTTAAGACCTCGTTAAGACTTTAGTGTCAGGTCTAGTGCTGACTTGCATGTTGGATAAAATCGCTTCCCATGGGATATAGGTTTTATGAATCATTAAGATATAAAAGACTGTTACAAACAAAGCTGTAGAAACAGCTGAAAAACAGTAATACATAGTCATAAGGATATATAATTATATGTACGTGTGGGTATATATATGATGTTTAGTCTAGACATCAGTATAATTATGAACAATAAGATGTGACATATGAGATTCATGTGTGTTATAAATCTTCCCGAAAGGGAAAATGGTTAAGTCTGAGAAATTCTTATTTTTTTCCCAGCATTGTACTACCTTGGCTCCTTGTTATCCTGAAAGGAAGACGAAGCAAACTCTTTATTCTTGAGCCAGTGTCCATCTTCTCATGTGGTCCAAAGGCCACGAGTTTGCTCTCAAATGTGCAGATGAAACAAACTCTTTTGTTGTCCCCAATCAAAAGGAAGACAGCTCGAGGCTGCCGAGTTGAAAGACCTGGCTTCATGTTCTGAAAACAGAGCTGGACACCACAGTCAGCTATTTAAAATATCACAACAACATTTTTTTTTTCTAATGAAACTTCTAGTCTTGCTTAGAGAGTCAGGACATGACATGACAAGAACAGAGAAGATAAAGAAGTTATCTCTCAAATATTCCCATATGCAGCCACTTTGGCTGGAAAATGAAGGGCCGGATTTCAAAACCTGGCCAGCCTCTTCATGCCTGTAATTTGCAGGAGAATGTGAATGGAAATAATTGTGGGTGGAATTTAAGCTATTTATTTGTCTTAAGATTTTAATTTTGAGGAACGAAAACAGCCTTCAGTATTTAATGTGCGTCCTGAATTTGGTTACAGAACTGAACCTGCGGGGCTGCAAAAGCTGAGGTAAGGCCAGAATAGAAATGTTGCTCAAAATAAAACCATTCAAGGTTAACAAATTGTAAGACATCTTAAACAATTTAGCCAGCATATTGCTCACTCACAACCATATTTTCTGCTTTGCTGGATTTAACTTGTTTTGACTAGTGTTGAAGGTTCAAACCAGTTGGGGACTACACAGCTTTATATAATTAAACATTAAACTGGTTAGTGGGGTTAAAACTGTTAAATATATCAGACTTTCACAGCATTCATTGAGCAGTGTGTTTATTACATTTGGCACGTTATTTTAAGTATACCTAGGAAAAGAGCAAACGCAAAGTGCAGGGGTAGGGGACAGATTGCAGGGAACAGCGGAGGAGCGGGGCGGTTGGGCCCGGGAAGTTTGTGTCCTCGTGATTCACATGCCATGTCAACTCTCCAGTGCACTCAGCAAATTCTTCTGACACCAGTGCAGGAGCACGCGAGCGCCTTGTTGTGCATCTCACTAGAAATATTGCACACTGCACAGAAAAGAAAACAGAGAGGGGCGGTCAATATTTTTCTTGAATTTACTCCTCATGGTAGAAGCTCTGCCCAGAGTATTCCATTTATGTTTGGAGCTCTGCACTATATCATTGTGCTGCTCTGTAAAGTAAATTTATTCCTGGGGGGAAAAAATAAATAAATAAAATAAAGGTTTTCCCTGTAGCATATAGTGGTCCTAGGAAGATCTGAGGGATTGATTGGTTTTTTTTGAATTTGATGGCCAAACCAAGAAAAAAATGGATGAATGGTATGAAATATCTTTATTGCACTTTTTAAATGCTTTTAGTTTACCTTTTTGCAAAGTGATATGTCTCTTCCAGAAGACGAGTTTAAAGGAATTTCACTTAAAAATAGTAATAAAAAAATTCTGACTTGGTATAAGTTTAGAGTATTTTAGGGTTTTTTTTTCCCAGAAAGATAATTGCAATTCTTATCCCTCATCTGTGAATACGTATGACCTGGAATGTCCTTTCTTGATGAGCAATCTCTGTGCCTGAGGAGTTTCCCGCAGCCCGGCTCCCACACCTGTACAGCGCTCGTTAAAACCCTCTGCATTTGGTTTTTAACAAACAGCCCAGGCCAGGGAGGGCGGCTGCTTTTTCTGGGCATGTTGGGCTTTGAGTGCATCAGAAGCCACATCTCTGTGCCTAAAAAAAGAGGGAATCTCTGCCTGCTTTGAGTGCCCTGTGCCTCCAGGAGCTGCTTGGGTGGATGTTCTGTGGCTGACCACCAGAGGTGGGGGAGCCAACGCGAGCAGGGAGAAACTACTGCCAAATTCCTGCCTCCGGCTCCGCTCTGTGACTAAGGATGAGCCAAAGAAGGGCCTGGCCAATGAAAATATTCTGACATGAGTTCCTGGTGGTCTAATGTCACTATGTATATCATTTCATTAAACATCTTTGTCATGTGTGTATACACGGCTCCAATCACTTGGGTTTGACTTCAAGAGTAGAGCCAGACCATAGACTCAGTTTAGACTTCTTGCTTTCGGGTTTCTGGCTTCTCCTGCCTTCTAACAAAACACTCTCTGTCGACCCTTTTAAAAACTGCGCACGTCTCAGGTGAGGTTTTCTTGGTGCCTTAAAAGTGGTTAGCTACCACATTATCCGCTGCTGGATGCCATTCATTTGTCTGGAAGGATGTTGAGAAACTGGAACTTTCAAGAAAATAAGTATTGCCCAGAGGTCACTTCCCCCTCTCCTCTCTCCAAACATGAATAGACAGGGCTAAATTTCACTGCTGTCTTTCCATTCCTGCTTCTCGACATCTGGATGGAAAAGGTGAAAATTCTGTTGCTACACACAGAGCAAAGCGCTCCTCTCAGCACAGGGGACCTCTAGCAGATGCACAGAAGCACTAAGAATTTAAAATGACACAACAGCTAAAAATGTTTTGATTAAAAAATAATTGATCTTTTGAAATCTTCTGTATTCAACCCTCTGGATATGAATTACGGAGCAGGGGAAAAAGTAATCTTTTTTAATGATCATTTAGTACGTATTTTCAGAAGGGAAGTTCTAAGCTGTGAGTATATGCACTTTTTCCCAGGAAAAATTGATATGTACTTAGAACACTAAATACGGCTACTAATAACAAACAAATGCTTCAAACTTTTAAATCTATTTGGCTTCATTCATCAGATCCGTGTGGTGGTTCAGCTCATTAGCATTTGAGCATATTTGTTACACTTTTAAGGACTGTTTTTAGAAAGGCCTAACCCAACAAACACTGTGAATTCCAGATGCTAATGGCACCATTTATCAAAACAGCCCTTTTAAACGTAATGCATAAACCTTTCTTACATGGTAGTTTCACTGTGCATTCAATTCTAGTGCAGTCCAGCGCTTCAGGCAGAGGAAATGAAGAACTTAGACAAAGTAAACATTCTAGTAAAAGGCTCTTAGATCCATGTGGCTCCTGGAGATGAAGCACTTATTTCCACAAAATTTGGCTTCTACTCTAACAGAGGAGGGCGAACCACTATGGGAAATCTGGAGTTAAAAGTATCTGTCTAGGTATTTTTGTTTCTCATATCTGAAACATCTGAGCATCTTGTACCTTGTCAAAACTTTTAAAAAATGAAAACAGCCTATTTTTTTATGAGGAGTTACTTAGAGTTCAAACTTCTTTAGGGCAAGGGACATCTTTTTATTTGCTGCTCACTGGGCTGTGTTACACAACAAAATTCATGCTAACAAAACTCCACTAATATTTTATTGCATTTAGCTTGTTTACTCTCTGTAGCTTCAGTGCAACTAAATGTTAGGATATCAGAAATGTTTTCTGGTTTATGATGACAATTGTTGGGGAATTGTATTAAAAGTAAGAAACCGTGCAAAAAATGAAAAAGAACACATTATTTTAAGATTGATTGTGCTGAAGATAATATTCAATGAGGAACAAATCATGGAACCAAATAATTTAACACATTCGCCCAGCTTGCCCCGGCTGTTTCTAGTATCCCAGAATTTTCCAATCTCCCTGACATTTGAACATGAGCCCTGTGAAAAAGCGCAGTGTCTCCCTCCCATCTGCAGCCAACAGCGGTGCCCGCGTTGCTTTCCCTTCCGTGGAACCAGCACTTCTTATTTTCCTAGGCTCTTGCATATCATCACACTAAGTCGGCACTTCAGGATGGAATGGTTGCATTCCAAGTTAACTTTTGCTGAATATTCCCTAAGGTCCCAGGTTTGGAAAACATTTAGGAATTGTCTCTGTTTCCCGTTGATGCCCCTCATCTATGGACTACGGCGGGGCGGCTCCAGGCTGCACCAGCTCGCAGCCTGACTGCGCGTGTAGCCCGGGCCCCTGTTCCCTATGAGATCATGGGGCTCTTGTGGGTTTTTTCCGCCTGTTTTATTCCAAATACAGTTGGCTTCAGGTTCCCGTCTCCTGTTATTTACAGTGTGAGCGTTTGGGCCCTTGATGCTGCAAGTGCTCACGCGTGTTTAACTCTGAGCATCTGAGCGCTCCCAAACGAAGGCCCTGGAACTCTTCATGCCGGCAACGCACGTTCCCGACCCTGGCAATTCCTGCGTATGGTTTTCTTTGCCTCTCTGAGCAGCCTCATTAATAAAACACGTCCATAAGTATTTGCAGGTTTCAGGTCCAGGGTGACATTTCTCGTTCTGCAATGTTATTTTATCCCCAAGCCTGTTCATTGTCAAAAAATGAATCTTCAAGTAATCAAGCCTCCAAACTCCCCTCAAACCCCTTCTTGGAACTTATTTTATATTCAGTTCTCTGGCAAGGCCTATGGACAGCAGCAAGGCTGTCCTAAATCAAATAATCTTAAGAATCTGACAAGAATTGACAAGAGCCAAGTATGGCTGAGTTAGAGCTTAAACCAAGTTCAAGTGAATCGTTCTCTCTGCTGTACTTCAGTTTTAGTAGAGCTGCTTGCAGTCGCTCTGTGTTTCATCTGATTTTGTTTTTTTTCAGCGATAATCTAGACGGGAATTGAAAACAAGCAATTTTTTGCTGAACAGCTAGAATTTGTGTTCTTAAATGACCTGGGCCACAGGCCTCTGTTGAATTTCTTAGCTCTTCTGTTTTGTAACACTTTATTCCATTGTGCACTAGAGATTTGAAGCAGGACTATTAAGTAGTTTCACAGCTTGGGCACAAACTCGGTCCCTGTTTAGCTCTGCTCTGCACGTCCCTTCCCAAAGCACCGTGTGGATCGGGGGGAAGCAAAACGCCTGGAGGAAACCCTTGCAACTCCTTCATGAGCACACGGATCCCATCTTTTGGAGGTTTGTATCCTTCCAATGCACGCGTAGTGCTGCTCCGAAAGTGTGCCCAGGACTACAGGTGCGAATGAAAATAACTGCTCTTGCAAAGAAGCACAATTAGTCATCAGCACATGCAGCAGCTTTACATGAACGTGAAATCGTGGAGACTGTGCATTCAATGGCATGACAAACTGGCTTAAAAATCAGACTTAGACAATCCCATAACTCCATAATCCCCAAATATAAACAACTGACATGGATTTCATGTTCCAATGTATTAGAAGTGGGAAGCATCAGTTGTTTTAGATGGAAACACAGCAAATTACTGTATCTGAAACTCCGTCACTTGCTCCAAGCAAAGCTCAAACAAATTATGGCTTATCTGAATGATTTCAGATAAAATTTCACATAGGATTACTAAAATGTTCTTTGTTCTCTAAACTTTAGAGCACTTATGGAGGGGAACTGGCAACATGGACAGTGTTTTATGATAAAAATGTAATAACAGCTTTAGAGGAAGAAAAGCAGCTGTGCATAAGCAAAGTTAGAATAAACTTGGAATTTCTGGAAATTTTATTAGTGAAGATAGAGCTTTTTTTGCCCATGGGAAGATTAACACGTGTGTGTTTTGTAAGGGAGAGGGAAATATAGTTATCTGTATTATGCACAGAGAATAAGAAGGATCTAAAACTCTCCTTTTTGCATGAGAAAAGATGATTGCTCTTTTTTCAGAAATAGAATTTCATATTTTTTAGTGATTTTTTCCCCTAATCCATGAAGCTGATTAACAACTGACCAAAATATACTTACCCAAGAACTGCATTTTTGTAGTTAGTTATTTTGATTTCTTAAGTGTTTTAAAACTTTCAGGCTAAGATTCCAGTTTTGGATTACAGCATGTCTGAAATCTTCGTATTTCCCATATTTCAACTCCTAAAAGCCAAGGAAGAAGGAAAGGCAAACAAAACAAGTTAAACAAGTGTTTATTAAAAATGGGCAAAAAAATCTTTTCAGCTATAAAAGAATGAAGTTTCATTAAATTCAGAGGAATTAGACCCACTTACACTAGCAGAAAATATGGCCATTTTTTCCCTCTCCTTTACAATAATTTCTCAAATGCTATTTTTAGCAATCCTAGGGGGAGGGGGAAAGTAGGGTGGAAAACAGTTACAGCCATTTTATCACATTTTACTCCTAACAATGCAGTACAAATGAAAAGAAACCATAATGCTCTGTAGAATAATACATTAATCATCATCAGTCGTCATTCAGTGCAGTACGTTCTTTCCACACCATGCAAAATATGAACAGATACCCTCATGAGAAGGAGAAACGTCTTATCTAATCGTTCACCTAGCCCGGAATACATAATGGGTTGCAGTGGGGTTGGGTGTTATTCATCATCCCGTGTATGGGGCAAGAAGCGTGTGATAGATTTCTTTTGAACCAGGAGAGATTTATGGAAGGTTTCACCCCTCAGGGGTGTGAAGGAAAGGGGTTAGAGGCCCATCTAGCTGGAGTATTTTTACTGAGTGACAGACTGGTTATTTTTCCTTAAGAAAAAAAGTCAATTTCACTGGAAAAAATACTTTTAAAAAATATTTTTCATCAGGAATTAACCAGCGAAGGTTGGTAAAATAGGCCTGAGCATTGGCAGGTTTCTTCTTCAACTCAGCTGGACACACAGCAGGACGCCCGGTGACCTGGCCTTGCTCTGGGTTTGCAAAAAGACACGGGGCTTGAGTCAAAGGGCGCTCAGCACCCGTGGGGCCTGCGACCAGGGAGCCACCAACCAGCAAGACAGCACATCGGATCTGCTGGGGTTCAACAAGCCAAGAAAGAAAGGAAGTCCCAGGTTATCCAGATACACTGATTTAATCAAGTTTCTAGCTCAAAATGGAGGTTTGGTACCATATCATCTCCAGCCTTCACTCCGTTTTTTCATTGACTCCAAAGCCCCATCATTACTCCTGCCAGCAAAAAATTATTGCAATTGGGAGCCAATGGTGGAAGCACTGAAAGAAGGATGAGCAGGAGGTTTCCTAGAGAAGCAGTGAACAGAAGAATAAAATAGGGCAAAAGGAGGAGGAGTTTCCAAATGGCTTGGATATTTCTGCAGATCTCAGCCTAAAACTCTTCATAAAAAATTTCCCCAGAGTGATCCTGTTCTTTGTCCCTCCCGCTCTCTCTTTTTCTTATATATTATATATGCATTTTATATACATATATTTCAATGCTAGTCCTTGCATCTGTCTCATAAATATATCCCATAAGTGTGTGCATGCTTATGTATGAAAATATACTTGGTAGAGTGCTATAATGTTTGTACCATTTCCAATCTTCTGTATCTCTGAAAAATAAGTAGGTGCTATACTTATGTCATTTATTGCTATTTGTTTCTTTATGTTGGTTCCTCTTAAAGTGTTCTTCTTATAGCATAGCTCTAGGGCATCCTTGCACACAGTTATGATACATAAAAAACCTCAAAAGCACAATTTAAACTGCAGCACCTCATCTGCTCTCCCTCTTTGTTTGTATTTTTCCCTCTGCCGAACATCATATCCCTCTCATTTGGCAATATAATGTGATCCACCGTAAAGAAATCCAGCACAATGGAGGGTGAGTCATTCTGGCTGAAAGGTTATGGCCAGATCCTGCATTTCTTCCTCCAGAAAGCTCCTGGGAGATTCAATAAGTGTTTCCTGAGTTGGGAATCTCAAGGCTTCGTCTTAAACAATGTATGCTGGCATGGGCTGCCTTTAATAGTTTTTATAGTCATTGCCATTTCTCTTTGCACTGTGCCAGTTCTTCCTTGTTCTTTGTTCTTGGAGGATCAGAATAAGCCATCCTGGAAAAAACATGCTCTTTAAATAATACTTATCTGGGAAATGGTTGCACAGAAATTTCAGAGGGATCTCAGTTTAGACCTTCCAAAGTCCAGGCCAATGGACTGAAGAGGGTTTTTGTGATATACATGATGGACTTGCAAATCTGTCATGTGCAGCTCAGCAAAATACCCCATGGCTCCAGTGAATGCTTTGTCTGAGTCAGAGTTTGTAGCCCGAAAGGCAGGAAAGATTTTAAGTGCCTAATATTTGGGCTCCCTGTTGTTTTGTGGCATTTTTAGCTCCGTGTCAGACAGGCTGGGTGCAAAGGCGCTCAAGGCAGCAGGCTGTGGAGCTGGAGGAGCTGAGTGAGGGGAGCCCCGCACAGCCCTGTGCGGCGCTGGGTGCGCTGGCCTTGGAGAGCTCTAACGCGGCGTGGCAGCTTGTCCCCTGGCGTGCCCTGCCTTCCTGGGCAATAATATCGAGGTTTAGAAACCTAAAAATAGGGTCAGCAAAGAAACTTTCCCTGAGGAGGAGCCATCCGAACTAGTCAGCAGAAAAGGGAGGCCCGAAGTTCCCCGGGGAAGCTCAAGCTCCTCTCCCACGTGGGGCTCGGAGCCGAGTGGCCCTGCCTGGAGCTGAGCGGCGTCCGGAGCTCCGAGATGCTGCCGGTGGGTCCAGCTCTTCTTGGAGGGATGGGACCATCCTCTGCCGAACTGGATCTGCTGCCAGTGCTGCTGCCTCCCGGGAGAGCGCAGGGACTGCCCCCCCTCCTGCTTTGCATAGGAAGATATCAAAAAAGGGAAGGAGGGCAGATAGAGAGGCAGATTAAGGCTGTTGCCTGGGCTGCTCTTGGAGAATGTGGGAGAGTCATCTTCCAGTTTCTCATCTAACGAATATTCAAATACATAGATAAACTGGAATGGTTTCAGCTGGAAGACACCCACCTCTCCATGGATGGAGGACCCGGGGCCCCTGCTGTGCAAGGCCAGAGCTGAGCTGAAATTCCCACTTGGAATCAGGGCACAGAGGGGTTGGAGCTGGAGCCTCCCACCCTAAGAGCAAATAAACTGACTGAGGAGCTACTGCCTCCTACCCCATCCCAGGTGCCATCCCAAAACACCCCGGCCAGGTCAGGCCAGATGGACCCATTGAGGCAGCAGAACCTTTCCCTTGTGAGCCAGGAGAGATTGAGAGACCACAGGTGCCACAGGAGAGCAGAGAGATTCTGCAGAACGTCAAAAACGCAAGAACCTGGCGCGTTTTATTAACGAGCCATCGGCACCTGAGGAATCCGGGCTCCTGCAGACGGGCTGAACAAGGATCTGAGCCTCCTCTTTCAGAATTAGCAGCACCTGCAGCGTCACTGAGGTGCCCGTGTCCCTGCGTGACCACAGGCTTTCCAGATTTTTCCTTGCCTGCGTATTTTGAACTCTCCGGAAAGCTGCTCTCCAGGGATTTTTTGCTGTTCCTTATGCGGCATCAGTCACACATCAGCTCGGGGCTACTCCCCGGTGCCTTGCAGGGAACAATAACGCGGGTGAAAAAATATGTCCCCTCGCAGCCTCGGATTGTTTGACTCCCTCCTATATCTCCTGGCATATACCTGTGTGCTTATTTACATATTAATGTGCACGTAGTTGCAGACCCACATATTTAGCAGGACACGGAAACCGGAGGAATAATCTGTAGAAAGGAGAAGTAAATCATTCTGATTTACCGCCTAACATTTAAATGTTTTGAGGTCAGACCTCCGAGAGAAAATAATTCACAACTGGATATATAGCTTCTACAGGCTGTACATTTATTGCCAACGAGTACAACACAGATTGTTTTTTACGCGCCTGCTTTTTATTGCCGTAGATGCTGTTGCAGGATAGTTCACATAAACATTTATATAGGGTTTAGAAAACAGTTGTTAGCGAGGAGGAAGCTCTTGGTGTTTACCCAGCTCCGAACAAAGCCACCGCACGGAGCTTCCTCTAATTGACATGTGGGCGGGTTTTTTTCAAGTCACTGACTGGAAGAAGTGAGTGTCTGAGATTTATTCCTGACAGGACTTAAATTACTGGTAGCCTGACACATTTGTGAACAATTACTAGACGCCGAGGTGTTTAAAGTAATGGGTACTGTTTGCTCGAGGGATGGGGAAGTTTCGAAACCATTAAAACAAAACCCTTTTCCATTTGATTAGTAAAAAGCAAATGCATACATTTATTTTGCTAAGAGGCACACGTATATTTGACTTCTTCCAGATCTTCTTCTCCTTGGAAATCGCGTGGATTTCCTTACCAGTAAGTTGCTCTGTGTGTGCGCACGCGTTGGCTGGCAGAGCTTGCAGTCGGCTCCAGGCGTGTGGCACTTAGGAGTCTGCAGGGTCCCCAAAAGTGAAGCCACCAGAGGTGTCTTGATTAGGAAAGAGTCTTACTGCTAAGTTGTCCAAATTAATAATAATAGCAACGTCTATTTTTGATGTCCTTTTATTTTCAGTGAAAGAACTGAAATGACCTAAAAATTTACCTCTTTGTCTACTGACCACTAAATGCTACTAACACTTAAGGAAAATAATCTATTCCTCATTCTCTGATTAATCTACACTACCTTTATTTGTTTATTGGTAACTCTTTGAGGGAAAGGTTGTATTTATTTCTGGTATTTGCATTCACTGCCCATGTGCACTGACTCCCCCCATTCCCTCCTTGCAGACCCTGGGTCTAGGAAACGTCCTTCATCTCAACCCGCTCTGAGGCGGCCACTCGAGAGACTCATCTCCAAAATGGGGTATTTTATTGCCCCGGGCTGCTAAAGGTCTTTAGGGAGCATCCTACATACGCACTGAACTATGTGTACACCCTTTTATCCCTCTTCTCCCATTAATTCTGTTTCGTTGTACAGGCACCATTTCCGAAACTCATGTTGTTCTGATGTTCTGTGATAAAAGTGAAAAAGACCTCTACGAACAGTCAAAAAATAAAAATTTTAGATGGCGAACAGGATTTTTAGAGGCTAGTAAGCCGCTCCCTTGTTAATGCAGTGGCTGGAAACCAGATCCGTCCTCCTTGCTGAGTCAATGGAAACGTTCGCAGTGTCCTCAGCGCGGCGGCCGTGGGAGAGCTGCTCGCAGCATCTGCAGCACTAACAGGTTGGGAAGCAAAGCCACGAGTTGTGTGTGCACCGCTGGTGACCCCGGCACGCACATCCTCCCAGCCGGGCTGCCCACAGTTGTGACACTGGTTTAAGCATGTTAAGCTTTCAGAGAAATAAATTCAATTTTGGTCCTGTCTTCTTTTTCTTCCTGCAGCCACAAGGATAAAACATTGCTCTCAGGAAGCCCAAAGGTGAAGTCCTCATGTAATCACATTGCCCCCGTTAGAAGTCCTCCCACGGTTATAATAGGACTCCTACAATATAAATGTGACCGTTTGTCACGCGGGGAGTTTAGTCCTTCCCAAAATAAGCCCTTTTCTTGTAGTTATGTAATGTACTACAGGAATATGCATCTATGTGTTCTGCTTAAATTTCTGTGCAACCCTCCCGATTTAAAGAAGTCCAGGTAGTATCAGAGCAGGTTTTTTCAGCCCCAAACACTCAGCTGGCCCCGTGCCCGCTCCCACGCGCAGTGTCGGTGCATCCCAAAGGTGTTTTTCCCCTTGGAAAAGCCCAGCGGTTTCCCCGCTGCCTCGGCGACAGCTGTGCAGAGCCCCAGCCTTCGGCAGGAGGGCCGTGGAGGAGGAGAAGGGCAGCATCTTTCCAGCCCGCTTTGGGAAAGGAGGGTTCATGGCAGGAGGATTCCTTGCTTGATCGTGTCTTTCCTGGCCCGTCGTGACGCTGGAGTCAGGGATTTCTGGTGTTGCAGCTCTCTCTTGGCAAGGAGCAGGACTCAAACGTCAGGGCCAGTGGGTCAGTAATTTTTGCTGTTGCACAATATCAGTGCATGTTGGTCTGTAACAGTTATGGAAAAAAGGACTCTCCGTGTCTTACCGATGAAATTCCCAAGGCGATTTACATCGGCTTCCTTCTGGTGAGAGCTCCTGAATGTTTGTCCCAATAACAGTTATGGAAAAAAGGACTCTCCATGTCTTACCGATGAAATTCCCAAGGCAATTTACTTCGGCTTCCTTGTGGTGAGAGCTCCTGAATGTTTGTCCCATGCGTAGGACCCTCTCCACTCGCTCACTGGGCAGCTGAGCCGCTCTTCATCCAGAGCCACGGGGCAGATCCTGGCAAACCTGCAGCTTTGCATCCCTGTGCCTTGGGTGTGGGTTTTTTGGTTGTTTTTTGGTTTTTGTGCGTGTGCCAGTTCTTGATGCATTGAGCAGTAAAACAATTTGTAGCGTGCTGTTAGCACAAAACCATGAAAATAGTATGAAAAATAAAGAATGAAACTACAATGAATGCATCTATTTTTACGCACTGTGTTCTATCTCAAGGAAACTTCAGAGCCTTCAGCAAAAGAACCCAAAACACTCGTAGGTTATAAAGTCACTATAAGGATTGTTTTTCCTTTTTCAAACGTTGTTCTTCTTTATTTAGAAGAAGAAGAAGTAAAAGGAGGGGCAGATGTTCCAAACTTTCTGCCATCCTTTATAATGATTCAGGGTGGTGCCTCTTCTGTAGACGAACTGTGTGCTGTTTTGCTCACATATTCATAAATTTTTCTCATTTGTGAGAATCACTGAATAGAGCATGTGAATTGTTTTACCCGGTAGGTGGTGGAGCAATAATGAAGCATTGTGATTAAGTAGTGTTGGAACATCTTATCTTCCTCACTGAGTGGGAGGCACCATTAGTAGTAAAAGTAATTACCTGTGTAGAACGTGCTGATTGTGCTGAGTGTCTACTCCATGGCACCGAGAATGTCTTCTCAACTTCAGGCACTTTAAGAGATCTTCATTTGCTGATAATTTCACATTTTAAGCAATAACGCTTTTTAAAAATTATTTTTCTTTGGTGTCAAAATTACAAATAAACTTTCCGAGAGCTTTTTCAGCTCATCAAAATTCTGTCCTTGCCACTGTGGTTGCAAAATCAGATGATGAAAAGCTGGCAGAGAAGGAACAGGACTGTGAGGGCAGGACGAGCTCCTCGGCGGGGACCAGAGCTGCCCACGGGAGCGATGCCCTCGCCTGCCTCGGGCAGCATTACCTGTAATATCAATGAAAACGACAGGGAAAACGAATCAGAATCAGGACGTGGTGCTGAGCACCGAGAGGAGTTCTCAGCTTACAGCAAATCCCTTGAACGGGGGCTCTGAGGAGGCTGCAACTCCCGATGGCATCAGCCACTTGCAGGGTTGAGAGCAGCCCATGTGCAGTGTAACACGCTCCGTCCTCCGGTCTCCATTTCAGCAGGCTTCACCCATCTGCCTGACAGTTTGCAGTAACTTGGGGAATAAAATATGAAGATATCATGGAAATCAGCAGATCTTTCTATCACAGAAAAATAGGTTTGCTTTTCATTTGGTCTATAGGCTGCAGTTTCTGTATCTCATGTAGCTGTGGAATCAAACCTGACTGCTGATCTGGTACTTGCAAATGCTCTTCACTACTTTGGAAAACTTACAAAAAGACCGAGCGTCCAACGGGGCCCGTGTCTTTGTGCTGAAAAAGAAAACGGAGTAAGAGCAGTTGTGGTTAGATACAGGACTGGCTCGAAACCTGCTGCAGTCCCAGCAAAGGGATTCACCTTGACTTTTAAGATTAATATCCAGAGTTTGAACACGGTATCTAACATAAATGCAATACTGCTCCACTCCTGAAAGGCATTTGAGTAAATCTGTAATAAGGCAGCAACACTTGTAGACAGGTAGAGTCAAATATGACAATTAAGAGCAGAGGAAAAGCCTTGGGCAGGGACTGTGTTTTCCCTGTCCTTTTCTCTGTACTTAGTGCATGTTTTTCCTTCGGCTGTTTTAGGAGGATAATAGGGCACAGAGACTGAAGATAAGCCAAAACTCAGGAAAAGGTGACAAACTGTTGTTAAACTTTGCATTTATTTTTCTGTCATGCACAGTCTTTTCCATCTCTTCCAAAATTTGTTAAAGCAGTGGTATGAGTTTAGTCAACAGTCTTACTATTAGATATTTCAGAGGCTTTTCCCAGTTGTTCTGCTACAAACACAGTTTCTAAATGTTGCTATTTTTTAAGGCTCCTGGGGAAAATATATATTTTAACATCTATAAAAAAAGCTTTGTTTCTTTCATAAGTGTTTTGTTTTTATTGTATTTATTGGTGAATCTGCGATGCGTTTTACTCATGTTGTAAATCAATAGAGTGCTGGGTAAACTGTCTGTGACCATGACTGAAACTTTGAGGAGTAAGTTTATGAGTGTTGGAATATTAAACTGATAGAGCCAAAACTGTGGAAATGTATTTTAAATAATAGAAAAAAAATAACCAGTGCATTTCTGACTAAATTAAACCCAGATAACAATAGGAACCATGTGAAATTTGGCAGTTTTCCTTTCCAAAAGAGAATGCAACATTTTTCTACTGTGTTAGTTTCTGGGGGCTTGATATAGCTTGATTAGAAATAAATGAGAAGTCAACATGAATGTTAAGCTAAATGTGTAAGATCCAAGCAGATTTAGTGTAGCACCACGCAACTGCACATTTTGGGTGGTTTTAATTTGCAGTCGAAATTGGGCCTGAGCGAATTTTCTTCTTACTAGTGTCAGAGTAAAGGGAAGTATCTGAGAGACCTGGAAAATATTTCAGGGAAGGAGTTTTAGGAGCTGAAGACCAACTGAGATTAACTGAGGCCAAAATCAGACACACTTTGCTATACAAAGTACAGGTTAATTGCTATAATTTCCAATTTAGTGATTTAAAAAAAAAAAAAAAGTGAATATGTGTTGTTCACTGCTGGTGTTTACAAGGACGAGCTGCCTTCAAGGACACCGACCAGGCAATTTCCTCCCCTTAGTGTGGCATGAAAACAGTGAACAGAGAATTTCCTTGTAGTAGGAATAGAAGCAAGATAAAAACAGCATGGTTGAATTAGTTTAGTATTCTTTTTTTGTTTTGGTCCTACCAAAACTTAGGAATATTCCTCTTCTGCAGGAAACCGTTCAGCATCACATGTGGCCACGTGTTTTTCAGCAAGGTATTGAAAGCCCAATGGAGTGGTGCTCCTAAAAGCAGCAATCCAGCCTATCTGTGTCTCCAGTGCTCACTGCAGATGGGAACACCTTTATCTTGTAATCAGGGCGTTAGATAAATCATTATTAGTGGCAAACTTTTATCCTGTGCTGTGAGCCCATTGTGCTAGAAATAGCAGCGCTGTTGAAAAAGGCAATTGCTGATCCGGCTTTCTGATTAACCTACTAAATTACACATGTGCATGGCACCCAATAACATTTTCCCCCTGCAAATGCTATATATTTAAGTTTTATGCACACAAGTAACTGGCCGGGTTTGTAAGAGGATTGTTTATGTTAAGGTAATCTAAAATCTGAGACGGAGTTTGGAGCAGCGCAGACGTGTTGTGCCTGGTTAGCACCGACCAAAACATTGCAGTGCTTGTTTTAGGAAGAGCATCCAAATTCTGAATCTTGATTCTTATCCATTGCTTTCTGAGACACACAGAAATGTAATTCTAAACAAAAACTTACGCAGGAGGGAGGGAAAGTGAAGTGAGATGTTTTGGTCGTGGTGGGTTTGTTTTAGGAAAAAAATATAAAAGAAAAAACATTTCTGGCACTTGGAGTGTTATGTGGGTTTACAGTCCATTTTGGAATATGCAAATCTGTCACAATCAATATTGTTCCTGATAAAACTGAACCCGAGACAACCTTTTTACAAAGAAGCAAACTCTGATCTCTGCACTAAGTAATGAAATTTGCAAGGGAAAATTGATAATATGTGATGGAAAAAAGGCACATGCACCTGATATGAGTTAGTGGATAAAATATTGGACAGAAATTGTTAGCATGATGGGAAATTAAATTACCTTAAACAGTATTTGAGCATGAAGGGAGCAGAAACTTGATTAGGGAAATCATTTTGGATACCCTTTTAGTTCTTCCTAAGTTCACAAAGGCCAAGAAAGGCCTAGAACTAACTGAGCCTCGCAGGGCCGTGTCTGGAAGGAGACGGAGGTGAAGGGAGCACCGCGGGGATGGCCCAGCCGCTGCCTCCCCCGCGCTGGCCGGGGCCTCCACAGCGCGTCCGAGCAGTGTCTGCTGTGAGCTCAACCCAACCCCATCCGAACGCACCTTTCCACAGCGCCAAGGGCCTCTTGGAGAGATGAAAGCGCTTTCGTTGCAATGACAGAATATTTCTACTCTGTTCTCCTTCCGTGTCTGTGTGTGGAGGCTGTCTGGGATAAATGCTGTTAAGCCGTGTTTGTTCAGCATTGGGAAACGGAGCTGGGAGAAGACAGACAACAAATTGACTTGTCTGTTATCCAAAGAGCAGTCTGGGCTTCATGACCCCTCCTGGGACCGCCAGAGTCACAGTGGGAGGACAGGCCCGGATAGGAGACCGGGGCAGGAGGGAGAAGGGGACAAACCCCGGCTGCTTGGCCAAGTTCAGAGCCCCAACCCTAGCGCGATGATAACATGGAGATCAGAGTCAATAAAACACATGGAGGCAAATGTATGCTTCTAATTTACATTAGGGAACTTAAAAGTTGTGAAATATGTGAAGAACAAACTGTTGTGAGAAAATAAGTGCCAGCCTTCCTGCAAATTTTGTATCTGATTCTGCAAGCATGGGAAGTCTTCAGCACTGTTCCCGACTTGGCTGCCAGTTTATGTGGGAGGGGAAAGAGCCATTTTGCTCTAGGGAAAAAAAAAATTAAAGTTCCATGATGAGAAGGGGTTTTGTTTGTTTATTTTTGTTTTTCTGCATGAAATAAGTTTTGCAGTGTAAAATAATGGCCCAAAGGCTGAATTCTGTCTCCATTGGCTTCAGCTGAGAGGTTACACATGTGCTTCTGTGTTAGGATTTTGGCAAGTTAACTGAGCCTGGGTATATATGTGCATGCACACACATACGTTGTACATGTGTGTGTACATGTACATACTTTCGTCCGGACTGGATTGTTAAAGCAAGTATCTGTTCCAGACAATGTATTGTTTCAGTTCTGTGGATGAGGAAGATAGAGCACAAAAAGCACAAATTATGACAAAGAAACATAAATCTTCCCTCTGTCATGAAATTGCATGTTCATTTCTTAAACATAAAGGGGAAGATTAAAAAAAAAAAACTTGCTCATACAACAGTTGCTGTTTAGGAGTCCGAGTGGATCTTCAGCTGGGGTCAGGCAGCATTTAGGGACCCAAATGAAGTATGAACATTTTCACATGTGCTCTATTGTGGTCCCATCTCCCAGGAACAGGAAAAAAGGGGATTTCTTTTGAAAATCTGCCTGTTTCATGTAGGTGTTGGTTTGGAAGCTGACGCCTTTTGAAAATCTGGCCTTTGAGGTCTATTTTTAAAATACAGTTTCTACTTTTTCAGACACAATTTTGTGATCTCAGTTAATTAGGGGAACAGCCATGTGGTTAGACATCTGAGTGCTAGTCTGATTGCTTGTTACAATGACCAAGTTAGAAAATGTGGCCCGATGTGGTTTTGTTGTTATTTTGTTTTTTTGCTTTCCGAGTAGCCTGGAATCTGGTTTTCAGGCTTTGTTGGACTCCATTTCTGACGCTGTAACAAATACAGTCGCTCTTCAGTAAGACTGATGCTGGTGGACATAAAGAAAATTCCGATGGAAATGACATCTTTTATTTCCAAATGTCAGTTCCTGCAGCCTGCGCTCTGCGTGAGCACTCAGAGCATCGATACGGGAGACTCCTCTCCCGCTTGCAACGCACACATCCAAAATCAGACATAGAAGAGAGCTCTCTCTTTGAGGATCAATTGAAATTAAAATTTAGGTATAAAAATCTCTTAGTCAATGGTCTGAATTGCAGGCTTGCTTGCAGCTGAGAATATCACGCTAATACAATCTTATATTTCTATTAAAACTTCATTTTAAGAGTCCTCAAGTTATACAGAGAAGGAAATGGCAAACCTTCTGCGCTGTTGTGCCCCCAGTTGCCCTTTTTTGAACTGGACAAGAGTAATTGAGGGCAGAATTTATTCTGTTTTGTAGAATTGGGCTAGCAGCTTGAAAGAGAAATTATCCCGCTAACCGGCTGCTATTGTGTGCTCTGAAAGCACCGCGGAGCCTCATGCGCGAGCCCTGCTCCGCGTGCGCAGAGTTAGAGCTGCTTCCACGGCCAGGAGAGAACATTCAAAAGCACAAAAATCTCACAAAACGGAGCTGCAAAACTTGCAGGCCAAAATTCGTAAGAAAATCTCTCTGCTTTTCTAGGGTGCTGATTTCCCAAAGACAGACTCTGATTATCAGCACAGAGCAACTGTGGGTTTTTTCACGTAGCTTTCCTAATTGCTGACAGTCCCTCAGGATGCGGGAGCCTGGACCTGTTTATGTCACTAGCCTAGTGCTCCCCCAGGTACAACCTTAAAAACACAACATGGCCCAAGAGGTTGGTGGCAGGATCACCAAAAAAGTGAGTAACGCTCCTCATAGGAGGGAAGTCTTGTGTTTCAGCAGCTGCTTTTATATGAGCAAGTTGTTATTGCTGCACTGCACCCTTGCTAAAAATGTCCAGCGCAGTTGCCCTGTAACGTCCCAGTTCTGCAATTTCCGCCCTGTTGTAGTTATTGCTGCTAATATAGCAGCCTGCAGTCAGGATTAAGACCTCATTGTGCTCGGCACAGTATAAATACATAACAAGATGCAGTCTCTGTCACGAAGAGTTTACAGATTGTCACCAGCTCCAAGCAGGAGCAGATTCCTCGCTCGAGTCAACAGCGCTCTGTGTGGGCAAAACAGCCCACGGCATTTTGAGTAATGCAGAAAAGAGGCAAAAAGGGGATTAAGCGAGGACTGAAGACAAGAAGAAGCAAAGGGCAGAGGTGTCACGGCTCGAGGAGCTGATCCAGGCTTTCTAGAACATAAAAGCTGCGGTGATTTCAGCGCGGGATGAGGAGCTGAGCTCTGCTGAGCGTGGTCGCTGCTCTCTGGGTGTTTCCACGGTGCAGTGCAACCCCTGAGGTCTCTGCAGGGCCTGTGGTCGGCCCCTTTGGGTGGCAGTTCCTCGTGGAAATCAGTCAGGCAGGTTGGGAGAGGTTTAGCAAGGATAATGTGAATGGATTTATGGATGGGAGAAGGAGGAGAGCAAAGCCTTGTGGCGGATGGCGGGTAGGGGTGGGACGTGGAGGCCACTGTTACCACCAATGTCTGTTTGAGCTCATTTCTGTTTAGTAGGTTGCTCTGTGGTGCTTAGCAGGGATAGAGGCCATTTGCTAAAGGCCTGAACTGTATAAAACATAATGCTGGGAAAAATGCATTTTCCTGTGGTTACATACTCTTCTTTTGACATACTTAGCACTCTTCCATCTCCCCTGAAACCTGTAAACGTTTTTTTTCTCTTCATTATGTGTTAGGATGCCAAAGGTGTGATCCAGAGCACTTGAAAGTAAATGCGAAACTTGTTTTTAAAGTTATTGATGAGTATAGGAGTCTGCAGGGGCAATGCAGAAGCTGTTCTCACCCTGTCCGGGCTGTGCTTCCTCCTACCGCACTCGCTTCTCCATCTGTGGGATGGGTTTATTCCCAGGGATTTCACTGCAGTTGGCTTCTATATAGGAAAGCACCAAAAAGCTGAAGCAAGTGGGTGTCTTCTGCGTCTTCCAGCCCATATCTAGATTCACTCTCTGATGATTTTGACGATTTTCTGGTCGGGTCCTTTCATCTTCCTGCCCTTCTCAGTCTGGCTTTGCAGCTGTCCATGCTGAACATCTGCCACAGGAATGTCAGGAAAACAGGTGTCCTTTTATTTTTCAATTTTCCCCCAAAAGCAGAAGTTCCAGTCTCCTGTGGCATCTCCAGGCTGCCGGGGGCAGAGCAGACTTTAGTGTTTTTGCTTTCCTTAGCACAGGGCTGTCTCCCTGCTGGAAATCATCACTGGAGAGCAAGGTGGGGACAGGCCAGGCATGTCCTGCCTCTGCTTTCCATGGGGCAGCCCTCAGGATGGGAGTGTGGCAGGAGTGTATTATTTTCTTTACCATTACTTACCATTATGTTCTATTTACATTGCCTTGTATTAACCAATATCAAAGACCTATTGAATTAAGCACTGAACATGTATGTAAAAGTTAGAAATGAACTAAAAAGAAATTCAGTGTGACACCCATTTAACAGAAGAGGAAGTAAAGCTGAGACTGAGCAACTTATGGTTTTGGAGAGAATCAATAGACAGTGCTGGGTCAGAGGCAAGAATTGAACTGCTTCTCCATAGGGCCTTTCCTCCTTGCATATTGCCCTGCACCTCAACCTCTCTCTTTTTCTATGTCCGGGTCCAGCTCCCTGCCGGGGTTCAGGACATCAGACCCCCATATCTTCTACCCTAAGACCCCCATATCTTCTACCTTTCCAGCCTCTTGGTGAAGGGGGAGAAGGTCTCCACCAGCTGAAGACATGCAGCTAGGAAGAAAGAATTAAGATTAATTGATGCAGCAGGAGAAAGAGCACTAAAATAGGAGGATTCCTTTGTCATCCGGTGGTGACAGTTTACTGACAAGAATGAATTATGGATCCTGACCTGGCTTCCAGGACGATTCCTAAATTTTATCTAATGACTCCAGAGAAGAAGTCTGTAAAGTTCTGGGAGCAGAGACAGGAGCAGGACTGTCCCCCTCTGTGTCCCTCCGGCCCGGGTAGGTTTGGGTTATTTTGCATGCAGTGAAAGAGCTTTCACAGAAGAGTCCCCCAAGGCTGGGACCGCAGTAGGGCCGGTTGGGGCACCCCACAGATGTGGGTTCAGCCCTGAGGCTGAGGGGTGAAGGGATGCGGCCTTCCCACGTCCTGGCTGAACGCGTTAGCCGCGAGGCTCCTGACAGCAAGTTAGTATCGCTGTTCCGCCGGCCGTGTTTTTATGAGGAATGAACCTTGCTACGTTCCTTGGGGAAGAAAAAAAAGGCAGAAGTTGCTCCCCTCAGGGTCAGCTTCCAGCCTGGACCCCGGGTGGGAAAAGCCGCCATCCCGCAGCCTGGCGCGAGGCGTCCGGAAGACGAGACCTGGGGGACGCTCTCCCGAGGGCTTGGCAAGG